>JAXQQM020074543.1:0-122947 GCA_034641835.2 Pinus albicaulis
ACAAAAATTTTCAACAGCATCTTACAGCAGGGGTTCCCCACAGATTGTACAACTAGTATGGCAAGACCTCTTTTCAAGAGTGGTGACGTCAATAATCCTTCCAATTATAGAACCATAATGATAAACCCTTTGTTTGCAAAGTTATTTGGAAGCATGTTGGAAAAGAAAATTAGCAAGTGGGCAGAAGAAAGAAATAAACGTGCTAAAGGGCAAGCAGGTTTTAGACCTAAACATTCCACAGTTGATCATTGTATAACATTAAGGCACATCATTGAAAAAGGTTGGGAAAATAAGGAAGAAGTTTTTTGTTGCTTTGTTGATTTCAGAAAAGCCTTTGACACGGTTCCTAGGGATAAGCTTTGGGGCAGAATGGAGGAACTCGGGGTTCCCAAGCATTTGAGAGCAGCTGTGCATAGGTTGTATGAAGAGGTGAAAGTCAAAATCAGAACTTCAACTGGCATTTCTGAAAGTTTTAGAAGCGATATCGAGGTCAAGCAAGGTTGCCCATTGTCTCCTACCCTTTTTGGGTTATATATTGACAAGCTTGAAGAGTTGCTAAATTCGCAAGGGGGTGACGGTATCCATTTGGGCAAGTTCGTTATCAGGCTTCTTTTGTACGCAGATGACCTTATATTGATTGCTAATTCGGCTCTTGGTTTGCAAGAACATTTACATTCCCTTGAGCATTTTTGTAAAAGGGTTGGGATGCAAGTCAATATTAGCAAAACGAAAGTAGTGGTTTTCTCTAACAAAAGAAAGCATAACCAACATAAGTTCTATTTTGGAGGCAGCATTTTGGAAGAAGTTGCAGATTACAAATACCTCGGAATTGACTTGAACAGAAATTTAAGTTGGGATGGTTGTAGAAAAAAAAGAACTTTAGGGGGTTGGAAAGCATTTTATGCTCTTCAAAACAGGTGTAGAGAGGCAGAGCTGTGGGACTGGAAAACCACCCTAACTCTTTTTGGGCTTCTAGTGATTCCGGTGATTCTTTACGGTTGTGAACTATGGGCCAGCAGCACAACCAAGATGCAGTGGAAACAAATTGAGAAAATTCATAAACGTTTGATTACAAACAAATTCAAAATTAAAAGTGCAGTTCCTTATGCTATCCTGTTAAGTGAAACAGGGGCTGCTCCTATTGAAGCAATTGCTATGGTGCGAGTCATAAAGTATCTGAAAAAAATTGAGCAAATGGAAGAGGATAGATGGCCTAAGGTTGTGTTTAGTGACAGATTGTGTAAAAGACAGAAGACTTGGATGCGGCAAAATAACAAATGGTTTAGTAAATGGGGTATTTGCTTGAGCATGTGTCCTACAAAGAGTAAAGAGATAAAAACTTTTGTTATGGATAAATTCCATAAACATACTTGGAAGAAAGAGCTAGAGAGAAAGAAGAAGTACTACATAGAAGAGTTTAACCCCACACATAACCATCAACAAAAGGCATACATAGGGGCTGATATTTCTTGGAGATCTAAAATTCTTATTTCTCAATTAAGGACTAATTCTCATCAACTCCGTTGTGAAACAGGGCGCTGGAAAAGGCCAAAAGAAATGTGGGAAGAAAGAGTATGTATTTTTTGCTCCTCCGGAAAAGTGGAAACATAAAAACATTTCATTCTAGAATGTGAGGCTTTCAAGGACACCAGAGAAAACTATGCAGGCATTTTGGCAGCTAATTCTTGGGATAATCTATTCAGCGAAGAGTTTGTCGATAAGCTGGGAGTGCTCATTGTAAAACTTCATAGAAAAAGGGCCGAATACAAGAGTATAGTTAAGATTTACTATATGAAGATTTAAAATATATTCATTAAAAACAGAAGAAGATTTAATTTTTTGGCAAATGCAAAGTACCTGTAGTGAAGAAGCAGGACTATCCTTGCCTTTAGTTGTGGCCAGAAATGGCACTGTAGTAGTGTGTTGTTTTTAAGGGGAAGTTTCTTTGAGCGATTTCGTCGTCTGTCTAGAACGTATAAAAATATGCCACGTGTTTACACTGTTTTCGGCTTACTGGGGACGCGGGTTCGATCTGCCCCCGTACAACTGGCGGGTCTAGGTTGAGGTGAAGCGATTATAAGCAAGTTCAAGCGCTTGAAGTTGTGGACATAAATGGCACTGTTGTAGTGTGTGTTGTGACGTTATCTGTGTTGAGTCAAATAACAACGTTTGGGAATCCCAAGCTTCTTGTTTTAGGCTCTTCATATCAGCTTAAATAGAAAAGCTAGTTAATGAGTGAGAGGTTGTTACATGTCATTTTCAAGACTTTCAAATAGTTTTCAAAGTCTAATATGTCGTCTATTTAAAAATATATATTATTTATATAAAAAATTATATATAATAAAAAAAAAATTAAATAAATGTGTTTGATGTGTAGGAGAGGTGGTACAAATATATAATTTTCATTCTGTGTGATAAATAAATATTCCAAATCCATATGAAGTAATGTAATTTAATATTAACTTTAGAGAAATAAACTAACTAAAAATGAAAAAAAAAACATATATTTTCATGAGTTAAATATATAATTCTTATATTTTTTATTTTATTTTTAAAATATTTAAACAAATTATTTGAAAATATATATAAAAAATAAATTTATTTTAAGATCAATTTCATATATTTGTATATAGAAAGTTAAAAAAAAAAAAAAACAAATTAATTTTGATTATAATAAAATATTTTAATGTCTTCCGATAAAAATAAGTAAAAAATAAACAATTCAATTAGCTTCTAATAAAAATGATAAGAGCTGGATGTATATTTTATTCTATTTTTAATATAAAATTAATACGTGACATTTAAAAATATTACTAATGGTAAAAATGTTGAATTTGGGTTACAAATACAATATTTCAATGACCATGTTAAGTAAAATATTTCAATATCAACTATATATATAAACAAAAACCTATGTCTGTATTATATAAAACATTTGGAAAAAAAAAAATTCTTATGCTTAAAAGTCTTCAACTAGTATCAATATTCTACACTTTGATCATTTTTAGCTATATTTTTTTGTCAATTTTGTATGAAATCCAACAAAACATTGTTGGATTTCCATTTTTAAATTGAGTCATCTACATAATCCAAGTGTCCAAATGGATTTTCAAAGCATTGAATCCATTTATGCACTTATCCATTTTAACCATAGATTTATCAGGTGGCAGGGAGACCAAATATCTTGAGTTAGAAACTTTTTTTCAAGTTTTGCACTTTAAAATAAGTTTCCACCTCAAAAGATTGGATCCCTCTCCCCACTTGCTAAATCTGGGGTTAAGATGGATCTCAATTAAGATATCGTATTTGTTCGACACTCCACCCCAACTCTTCACATTTCAATCAATCTCCTTATTCCTCAACAATGCAAAGGCTACCATTCTTATCCTATATCTTAAATATCAAAAAACAACAATCTAATAAAAACTATGATGAGAGGACAATAACACATATTACAAAATTGCATGCTTACCACTACATAAATGTAACAACAACCAAAATGGATGATTATACATTCTTTACCCAACATCCATTTCTAGACTCCAAATAATTATTTTATGCATCTAACAATAATTACAAAGGAGGTGGTTTTCTTCAAGAAAAAGGGATAGCTTTCCTCAATAGAAAAATGGAAAACTATCTTTTCTAGACTCCAAATAAATATTTTATACATTTGACAATAAGTACAAAGGAGGTAGTTTTCCTCCCCCCAAAAAAAAAGAGTAGCTTTCCCCGATAGAAAAATGGGAAACCCTCCTGTAAGAGAGATTGGACATCTTTGAAAGACATAAAACTATACCATGGAAATGAAATGCAGCTCAGTGATGCATCTAACAATAAGTACAAAGGAGGTAGTTTTCCTCAAAAAACAAAAAAAAACAAAATAGCTTTCCTCAATAGAAAAATGGGAAACCTTCCCGTAAGAGAGATTTGGACATCTTTAAAAAACATAAAACTATACAATGGAAATGAAATGTGGCTCAGTGAAACCATGGTGAAACTATAGAAAATGCAATTGTTGTTTTAAACTCAAATAGTTAAGACATGTCTAATCTTGAGACATTGTTTATGCAAATAAACAATTAAAAAACTTTACTTTACTTAGACATTGATTGTAATGGTTAAAGTAGAAACATGTGAAATAAACAATTAAAAACAATATTTTATTTGAAACATTGGCGGTAATGGTTAAAGTAGAAACACTTTTCATAGATTTAAAATTTGTAATGTTTTTCTTTAATATATTTTATATTAAAAAAATAAATCAAAAGTTACTAAATTACAACTCATTTTAGATTATTATTATTATTAATTATAAAAAAAATTAATATATAAATTAATATATTAAAAAAACATATAAACATCCTACTTTACTATAAAAATACTTAATCTATAAATAAATTTAAAAATTAACCCACTATATGTAATCAAAATTTAGCCTCCCCTTCTTTCTTCTTCGGTGTTCCCTTCCCCTGACTTTATGCTAGTTGTATGATGATGTTGTTATGATGAATATTTTTGTGATGTTACGAGGAACTTTGATTTATAATTAATAAAACTAGGCAGAGAGTTGAATGTGAAATAAACTATAAATTTAGGAATTAGGTGTAGGCTGGTACTTAAAGTGGAGGTTTTGATATTATTTTAGGAATTAGGTATAGGCTGGTACGTAAAGTGGTTGTGATATTAGTTTTATAAAAATACAATGACACGATTGCCTTTACAGACTAATGTGCTTGCTTGGTGTATGCGTTTATTATAATCGTGGCTCGATGCAAGTGTAAAATAAGTTAAATAGATATTCTCTAAGCAATTTCTTAATCAAGTAAATTAGATTAGAGTAGTGGGTAAATTAAAATGAAATTAACGCAACTTGATATATTTTTAAATTAGAAAAAGTATATGTTTAATATATTTATATAAATTTGGATTTATTGATCACATAGTTAGAGGTGTAAATTTTTTGAGATATTGATTAATTTAACAATCTTTATTTAACTTATATTTTTTAAGCAATTACTCAATTATAATTGAAAATTTACATCAATAATTTAAGTGTGAGAAGTCTATAAACAAAATAGATATTCAAAGCATTTTATCTATATTTTTTCTTTCTCTTTAAATAAACAAAATAGTTTCAAGGGTTATGATTGAACTTATTTATTTAGTAGAATTTGAATATTTGGTAAATATTGAATTAAAAATTCGGGGAGGTGAGAGCGGGAAGGGTTATCTTTTGCCCTGATGAAGAAAGGGAGATTCAATTTGTTTTGGGTTTAGGAGTTTCTTCAAATAATCAGGCCGAATATTTAGCTTTGTGACAAGGTTTGGATTTGGCTCTCTCTAAGAAAATTCATCACTTTATGGTTTTTGGTGACTCAATGATTCTTATTTAGCAAGAGAGTAAAGTAAAAGGGAATATTGACCAGACCCTAGCTCCTATTTTGCATCGAATCAAGCTTCTATTGGATAAATCTGACTTGACTGAACTCTTCCATGTCAAGAGAAACCTCAACACGATGGCAAATTCTCTAGCCAATCAAGGAGTTTTATTAGAACAAGGTGTTTTGAAGGTTGATGAAGGGGATGTGATTAAGAAAGAAATTCCATGAGGAATATAATAAGAACCATATTGCTTCAAATATTTATTGGAACAAGGTGTTTTGAAGGTTGATGAAGGGGATGTGATTAAGAAAGAAATTCCATGAGGAATATAATAAGAACCATATTGCTTCAAATATTTATTGGAATTAATCTTTGGATAATGCGACAACTCTCGTCATTTCTCCCTGTTAGGGATTATTTTGAAATCATATTAATCGATATAACTCCCTCTGGGTTGTGGCGGTTGTTCCTTTGGAGGGACGATTTTGTGTGGCTCTTGGATGGTATTCGTCATGCTTCTTCAGATAGAGGACAGGTGGATAAGAGATTTAGTGGTTAATAAATCAGTCAGAATGTGTGAATCCTTCATTCCTCCATTCATGAAACAGAATGCATGTGTGAGATCCTTGCCCTCGATGGATTTTTCTCCAGACAACAACTTTTACATAATTGGTTTTGAATTTCCTTGATCGATTAGTTCCATCAGTTCAATGCATCATTCATGGCGGAGTCAAAAGTCTCAAATCAAGGAGAATTGGCTTGACAGTTTATATAGAGCATTGGAGTGACTTAGATAGCACATAGTTTATGGTTAGATCCATAATTTTCCAAGATAGACTGGATGGTCTAGAGTGGGATTATTTTCATGGAGAAAAATTCTAGTGTAGGAGAGGAATATATCAACATTTTTTAGTGCAAAAGGTAGGCATTATGGAATTCCTCCTATCTTTGATTTCAAAGCATGCAAAGATTATTTTGTCTCAGTCACAGGCTCATTTTGAGCTTTTAAATTAGAAAATGGGCATACTAGAAGTCAGGACAGACAATCTGTAACTTATGTCATAAATGTTGAGCTTTCACATGGATAATTTGACCTCAACAATGGAATTCAACGCTGACAAGGCTCGTAATAGCGCATTCAAGGATGCCTTGCCGCGGTGATATGGGAACTCAACGTTGCATGAGGAAATTGGCGTAGACATTTTCGTTAGCCAGGCCTCCCCTCTTTCTCAGCCTGAGCCAAAAGAAAACGAAGTTCAGGTCAATCCTGTTATGGGGGAAATGTAGTGGTATAGTTATATTTTAGTTTTTTTTCTCATGTTATGCAAAGATATATTACTTGTAGGCGTTTTTAGGAGACTGTGTGAAGAAAAAAAGATTAGAATAGTTGTCTATAGAATATCCTTGCACTTTTTGGATATTATCAGAAGAAATTTCGATTCAAGGCGTGCAAGGTATAATATTTTAATGCAATATATAATTGTTTCTTTACAAAAAAAAAATATTAAATTATGAGGGTTATCGCATTCTTTGTAAATTTGAACAATTTTAATGTATATTAGTTTTAAAAAATTATAAATTGTTAAAGTATATTATTTATATTAAATTATGAGGGTTATCGCATTCTTTATAAATTTGAAAAATTTTAATGTATATTATTTATATTATTATGTAAATATATACATTATATTCTAAATGTTTTGTTTTATGTCGTTTACCTCTAAATATTTATTTATTTTTAATTTTAGGACATGTTTCAACTCTACATTCAGCACAGGCGAAATCACACATCGCCCTCATACTAGGCTATAGAATATGTCTCTTGACGCAAAGATAAGATATAGATATTAAGAAAAATCCATAACTTTAAAATTCAAAATTGAGCCAAGTTCTATTTAACACAACTAATCGTTTAAAAAAGTCTTATTTTATTTGTATCGATATATTCCTTTATAGATTATTGGAGAAAATATAGTATTCAAAAATGATATTAAAATATATATAAAATAAAGGAAATACTAGATGTGTGTCCATTGTTCAACATTGTATTCAATGTGTTTTTGTAACAATTTGTTTTTGGGCCTTGTAGTTCTACTCCTTGTCATTAATAGCTTAAAAGATGTTACCTTGTTTTAATTCCAACATGACGGGAGGTAGAGGGTCCCTAGAATTCTAGGAGGATCCTATTGCAATGGATGCATGAGATGGAGGGTTCACCACACCATCTAGAATGCCAAGATGTGTCATGACATGTTGCATAAGTTTCTTTATCAAATATATTTATATAATATCTTCATATTTGTACTATGTTGAATGCCCATAAATCCATCCAGTTCCTTTTTCCAATATATCAATTCTACTACATGTTTGGATATACCAATATCATAATTATATCTTACTACATCATTTTGTTGAGTTCTTTATTCAAATTTTACCTACTATCATCACTTCCCTTTGATCTTTGTATTAACAATTCCACATTAAGTATTTCTAATATCCTTCATACATTGATTAAAAACTTTCATTAATTCTCCCCATTTATAATGGATGCAAATCCTTTTACCACAATGAAAATGCACCATCCTTCTCTTAACTAACAAAAAAAAACTAGAGTCGGACTGGAACAAAACTAAAGCAACACTGGGGCACAAATGAGATACATAGAAATGCACATGCATAAGCACTCAATCAAGGAAGATGTCCCTCTATGCTAAAACATATCAAAAACCAATTCTAAAATGAAATAGAAACCAAGAGGAACTAAAGAACTCATACTAATTTCCCAACTTAACCGTCATATTTTTCTTAATCCTTTTCACATGCATAAGGAGTAATAAAACGTATTTAAATTAAAAAATACACGCTAATTCAAAGTGATACATTTACCAAGTTACTTATTTGGTCTCCCATCCATGTAGTATGGAGTAGGTAAAAGAATGTACCTCCATTTATATTTGTAGCCCTTGAATCAAAACCTATTTTTTCTCAATAATCTAAAAATAAGTATAGTGTAAAACATAACATATTCAATTTAAAAATATTCAATCAATTTAAAATTTAAAGAATTATCAATGAATCTCTTAACATCATTGACCTCTAAATTTTGAAGGATTAATATATGCCAATGTCATTGTTCATAATAATCTCAATTGCATAGATTACTTTTTAATTGTTTTTAAAATAGAAAATGATTTCATCCAACTATTCAACAACTATTTAGTTTTGTCATGCCATTTGAATCTCACTCATATGGTAACCGTGGTTCCTTCTGGTTGGATGCAGTTGCAGTGAAACACCCCCTCGAAGTGAGTTTCTAACCAAGCTAGTCTATATTCATGTAATGATAAAGCCTTAATAGCAGGAGATGTTTCTACATGGTTGGCGGGTTGTGCACATTGGACTCCCTGTCTATCAGTGAATGTTCAAGGAGAGTCAATGAAAGCTTTCTGTCTCAATCTCTGATTGGAAAATTATTGCTAGTCTTTTAACATTCCAAAATTGAAATTTATGTTTTTTTTTAATAAATAATTTTTTAAGTAGAAGAGGGTCATGGGATCTTATTGACATCAACGAGGGGTGAAAATGTTGTTTACCACATTTTTATATGTAACAAATTAATGACTACTCTTTTTTGATCTCTGCAAATTAAAGGTTTCATATAGATTTAATTATTAAAATATTATTAATGACCAAAGCTGTGATCAGTTAAGAGTTGTTACATAATACATTTTAAAAATTAGAATTCTTGTGAGAATAAATAATTCATAAAAGCAGAGATTTTTTGGACTTTTGTGTTAGAATCTGGTGGAAATATTTGAGGTGAAATCTTGATTTGTATTATTTAAACTAGTTTTTTCATTGTATATATGGATTCAGCACACTCAAAAACCTCTAGGACACTTCGATTTTGCAAGACTTACCCATCAAGCTTATGATTTCAATAAATTCCTGTAGGATTTTTAAAAAATTAAACTAGAAAAATCCACCAAAAAATATTTTCAAAAAATCTCACTAAAGACAACTCTTAAAAATAATACTTATGTCAGTATTTTTATTTTTATTTTTACATACACCATGTTTTATTGAGGTTTTTTTTAAGACTTCACTTCACTTCATTGTATAATATGATCTTGGTAAAGTGTGGTTGGTAAATATAACTCCCCTTCTACCGTGTTTATAGAAATTTTCTCTCTAAAAACGTTTTTCCTTTCATGGTGGTCTCTTTTTTCTACTATTTATAATTAACTTATTCTATTTTATTTATAACTAACTTATTCTATTTTATTTTTTTTAAAAGTAGTTAGAAAGTAAACATGTTAATACAAACTTCTACAACGTTGATACCTTGTTGAAAGATGACTAAACTCATGACGTTGTTTTGTTTTGTGATTATGTGTTTTGTTTACAAACCAATTTTACATGAAAAAACCCATTACTAAACTTAACCTTTAAATATTTAAATACAAATTTGACTTCACGAAAAAACCCTTTCTTAAAATTCATATTTACACAAATCTCAACAAAATAGTTGGCCCATGGCTTTTCCATATATCACTTATGAAAGTAATTTGTATGACTTCCTTATCTTGAATGTTTTGTTAATTCCAAAAAGAAGCCAATTTTTTTGTTTTGCTTAAAATGATATAGATGAAATAAAAATTGCAGGTCTCTTATAGCATTTAATTATTGAATAACAAATTAAGATTGTATTTGCAAAAGAATCTTAACAAACAGATCAATGAAGAATCGAAATATTAGTTATTTATGGAATTTATTATATTTTTAATGTTTTTTATTTTATGACGCTCTAAAAAGTGGGTTTGCGAGGTTTGCTATCATATATGGATTATGTTATTGTTTTCCATCAAACTTAAAGTTATTAGAGATATTTTTATTTTTTATTCACTTTTGTTGAATTATGTTGGCACTATATGTAAATTATAGATTATATATTTGGATTTAAGTATTGGAGATATTTTTATTTTTTATTCACTTTTTGTTGAATTATGTTGACACTATAAATTATAGATTATATATTAAGATTAGATTATATATTTGGATTTAAGTGTAAGTTTAGATTATAGGTTTTGCTAATTTTATAATTAATAAGTATTTTAAAATATTGATTTTATTAAAAAATAAAAATATTTTAATTAGAAGTTGTTTTTTAAAAGTATAAATAATTTTAAATTATATTTAAATATATTTAAAAATAATTAATATAAATTTATTTTAATTATGGATTTATCAAGTATTAAAAAATTAATTATTTTGATATGCAAACTTCTTTTAAAGTATTAAATTTTAAAAATGTTTGCATCTTTAAATATTTGATCAATTTACATGCAACTTACACACTTACATGTCTTTCTAATTATAATATATATTTTCTTAATATAATTAATATGGGCACATTGTTAGCATTAAAATGTCTCTGTATACTAAATATGTTATATTTTAATTAATATGTATATTGAAATATTTTGTTTATTAATCATGTTGAATTTTTTTGTTATTAAGAATTGAATAAATTACTCAACTCTCATAACAAAGTTACTGATTAAGCGAGAATTATTACCTCAAAACCAGAACTCTAACAAAAAAACAACCAAAAACAAAAAGTGTTATTCTGGAATAAACAACCCAAAAACAAAAAGTGTTATTCTGGAATAACCTTCTTCATTTTTCGGGGTAAATTTTCAACATTTTTAAAAATGGAAGTAAAAAAAATATATATATATTTTATTTTCTTTTTTCTTTTTCTTTTTTGAGGTAAATTATCAACATCTTTTAATAATGACATAAAAAATAAAATATCACAACTCTGAAAAACCTTAAAATATACATGACATTAAAGATAAAATATCAAAAGCCTTAAAATTCCAATGATTTTTAGGCATGGTATTAAAGATAAAATATCATGTCTCTGAAAATCCTTAAAATTTCAAGGATGACATTAAAGATAAAATATCACTTCTATGAAAAATCTTGAAACTTCCAACAATTTTAAGTCATGGTGTTAATATTATTTTAAAAATATATTACCATTTAATTTGTATTAATTTTTTATTTGAAGTTTATCATATATATATATATATATATATATATTCCTCAATAAGTCTACTTCTATTATATAATACATGTCTCAATATTACAATCATCATCCTCTGAAGTTGGCAAGCCAATTCCGGTGGGAAATACCATATTCAAAACAACAAAATAGGGGTTGCCCCAAATGAGGAAACCATCCCTTGAAACTCAGTAGTTAAGCAGTCAATTTATTGTCATCTTAGATTAGCGGTTGAAGCGGCTCTTCCTCAATTTGGCACCTGTACTCGAAGTCATCATCCTCGAACTTGGACACCTGGGCTTCCAGCGGAAGAAAGGATGTTGCGTGAGCACATGTTCCTGCATCTGTGTCGTCTTTATCCGAGCTGCAACTTTTGTCATTGTTCAAGGCCAGTTGCACCAGAAAAGCCACCATTTTGCAAGGGGGAAAGGGGGAGGCGGGAGAGATGGTGGATTTGCGAGGACGTTTCCTGGAGCAGGAGCCCGAGCCAGAGAGCTCTGAGGAGGGCTCAGGAATGTGCATTGATAGGTGGGCGGAGAGGCTAAGGGGATCTGGGACCTCCGAGTCTTTCCAATTGACAGAGAAATTCACAGCCAGCAGTGGCATGAATGGGCGAATGGGAAGGGAGCCCACGTCCACCACCCCTGCGGCACCGCATGCAGTGACAGCGGGGCATGGTTGAGGAGCAGGGATGCAAATGAAGCGAGGGGGGAAGCATGACATCGTGACAGGGAGCTGAAGGAGTAGAGGAATGGTGCAGGGGCTTGAAAGAGGAAAAGGCGCAGGGAGCGACACATTCGAGCTAGAGAGCAACTGAAATGCTGAAATGGGGAGCCGAAAGCACATTCTTATGCTCCATGAATGGCGGCAGGAGGCAAGTTGGCATGACAGGCGGAGTGAATGCAAGCAAGTCGACGTTAATGCAGAACTGATGCAGAGAGGATGTTGCATTACGTTCGAGGGTGGTGGAGTGTAAAGAACCCACGCCCCAGAATTTATTCATGTTTCCATGGCCATGTGCCCCCGTGTGAGGAGGACGTCTGTCCCACGTTGGCATGGCCAGATGGCACCAAAACTTAACTGTCATTACCAATCGCATCTGGGGGTTAATAAAAATTTATTAAATAAAATGTTTTTTTTATATAATGTATTGAAATTCAGTCATAGAAAACACCGAATAACTTTACAAAACAAATGAATTTATATGTGATTTTGGAGTTTTTTATACTCTATGTATTAAAACATTTTATTTGGATGTTTGTGTAAATATTTATTTTTAAATAATTTTAAGATTTTGAAATTTGCAAATTGTTTTTAAAAATTATATTTCATTATTGAGATATATATATATATATATATATATATACATATTATATTAATAATAATAATTTATTATTAAAATCATATTTCTTTTGAATTTAATAAATCGAAACTAAGCAACATATTTAAGATTATGCATTGTCATTTCTATAAGCACACCATCAACAAAAATTTGGTCTCTTAGACTTATTACTTTCTACATATTTTTTATTTTGACATATATATCCAATCAAATATATTGAGAATGTGAAAACATTAAAAAAATAAAAATTAAAACATAAAACACAAAAAATAATAATAATAACAAGTAAATAAAAATACATATTTTACATTAAAAAGAATTTAAAATAAAAACATGAAATATATATATATATATCATGATATATATATATATATATATATATATATATATAGTTTGTTAATTGGTTGAGTTTATCACAGACACAGCATGATCGACCTATGGCTTAAGAAACCGCTACCCATGGGCATCTAAGCAGCTTAAAATCACCCGGGATCACGCGTGCTAAAGGCCATACTAGCACTAAGCTAACCGGTTTAACTTGTCTCCTCAGCATGGACGCCTAACAACCTACGTGAGGCTCGATCCCGTTTGCCTTCTCGACAAGTGCGTCTATCAACAAACAGTTGTGCTAGTGGGACTTGACAACTTATAAAAAATCAAGATTAAAAACACAAAATAAATACATCAAAAACACAAAACTTATGAAAATAATTTAAATTTTTGGAAAAAAAGAAAACATAAAACATAAATAATAATATCGATGAGATAGCTTCAAGAGCTAGCTCAAGTGGTTTTGAATCCCCATTTCTAGGTACTTTTCCCAGCTTGGGGGGTCACAAAGGTGTTCAAATCTCCTTTACGCCCTTGGGGTTAGGTCTCGCGTCGTAAGGCCAGCAGGATAGATCCCTGAGAGGGCCTTTCGAGATTTTTCCATAAACATAGTGGGTGAAAAACGAAAAATAAAAAACTTTAAAATAAATAATTAAAAGATTAAAAAAATTAGAAAAAAACGATAAAATAAAAAATGAAGAAATAAAAAAACAAACATTAAAAAAATAAAAATACATTAAAAATAAAAAATATATATATTAAAAAACATATATTAAAAATAAATTAAAAATAAAAAACAAATAAATAAACAATAAATAAAAATAATAATTTAAAAAACAACTTCATTAAAAAATAAATAAATCTAAAAACAAATTCAAAAAATCATTCTTAAAAAATAATAACAATAATAACAATAAATATTAATTTATAAAATTAATAAAAATTTAAAAATAAAAACAAAAATAAAAAATTATAAAATTAATTAATTAATTAAATTTTAAAAATAAAATTAAAATAAAAAACAAAAATTGAGCCTCGCCTCTGGGAGGCCACGGAGTATGGTTATTAAAAAAATAAATAAATCTCAAAACAAATTCATCATCTTTCTAAAAAAATAATAACAATAATAATAATAAATATTAATTTAAAAAATTAATAAAAATTTAAAAAAATAAAAACAAAATAAATAAAAAAATTATAAAATTAATTAATTAATTAAATTTTTAAAAATAAAAATTAAAATAAAAATAAAATTGAGCCTGCCTCTGGAGGCCACGGAGCATGGTTACCTAGCGGGAAGGGAGATGCACGCAACTCCTGCTTGTCCGATGACGAGGGCCATCTTTTAATTTAATTTTGTTCTATTTTTTTTCTCAAAAATTTTAATTTTAATTTTTTGTATTTAAAAAAAATGATTTTTGTAATTATTATTTTCAATTTTTCAACTTTTCAATTTTTTTTCTTTAAAAATTTACATTTTAATATATATATAATTTTTATTTAATGTATTCTTAAATTTTATTTAAAGATTTTTAAATTATATATTATGTTTTCATTATAATTGTTTTTCAATTTTTTATTTTTATTATTTTATTTTATTTTATTGTTTTTTTTAATAATAGGTTTTTTTTAAATTTATGCTGTTGATTTTTATTTTTTATTTTTGGTTTTTTTTATTTTTAAAATTGTGTTTTTTATCCCCTAATTTTGTTTTTTTACTAGTTAAATTTGTTATCTTACATTTTTATGTGTTTTTTGTGTTTTTTATTTATTTATTTTTGTTATGTTTTTTAATTTTATTTTTAATTTTTATTATCAACATGAAAATCGCCAACATTATCATCCACACTTAATACATGAGAATATTTAAAATGTAAAAAATAAGCCTTTTTAAACAAAAAGAGTTAATATGCATCAACACTTTACATCCACGCTTAATACATTAGAATATTTAAAATGTAAAAAATAAGCCTTCTAAACATAAATGTATCAGTCGATTTTCAAAATTAGCATGAAAATCACTAACATTTTAAACAAATGTTCACAATTGATAAATAAAAAAATTAAAGTGTCAAAATAATTTTAAAAAAATGGGTTGATGTTGCATCACCACTTGTTCAAAATCACCATGAAAATTAGTAACATTTAAAAAAATGTTATATAACAAAAAAGTAGCTATTCTGCATCACAATTTTTTAAAAATCTAGTGTTTTTTTTGCTATCTCAAAAGTATGATAATCCATATTTTTCTAGTTTAATCAGCAAATAAAGTTTCGCATATTAAAAAGTAGAAAGTAATTGAAATTTCTAAATAAAATTACTTTATTTAAAGTGATTATTTGAATATTTTATTTAAGGTCAATACTAAAATATTTTTATAATTTTTTCTATATAAATATTTATGAAGATGTTATTAAAATATATTAACTAATATGGATTTTCAAATATTTTATTTGAAGACAACAATGAAATATTCTTAAATATTAAAAGAATAGTACATCTATCTTATATGGGATAGTGAAAATAGAAAGAAAAAAACAATTTTAATTGTTTTATCCCTTCATATAACGTTGATATAAAAAATGTTATTTAATATGGACATTGAAATACTTTATTTATTGTTACAACTAAAATATTTTTTTATTATTGATATTTTTTTAAATATTGCATGTCAATAGTATGTTGACTATGGAGTGAATTACATCTCTCTTACAAGGTTGTAATATCAATGTTATTTTAGATGCTAGGTATCAACTTCCTATTGAATAGTAAAGGAATTACACATGTCCTTCTTAATAACAAAGTACAAAATTAGATTTTTTTTCACTTTCAATGAATTTATATCTCTTTATATAAAATTTGTAAAATTAAAGTGGGCATTGAAGTATTTTATTTATAGTGGACATTGAAATATTTTTTAGTTATTAATATATTTTAATTTGTTATTGTAAGTTTTATTTTATTACTTTTAAATGTAAGATTATGGGACAACATCTCCTCCATATCGAAATATAAAGAGTCTGGCCCAATTATGAAAAAATTAAAAAAATAAATAAATAACTAATTATGAAATTAAAAAAAGCATAAAATAAAATAAAATAAAAATTTCATCTTTCAAATTTATTTTTAGTAAAATTTCTAAGTTTTATGACTAGATCCGGAATATAAATAACAATAGGAGATATATTTCACCTACATCCAATAACCCAAAAAAATACACACTCGAATAAAATGTACCGCAAGGAAATTATATTTACATCCCTAAGGGAACAACCCCCAACATGTAACAAATTTTAAAAATAACTTATAAGCAATATGCTAGGCCGAATTATACATCCCTAAGGGAACAACCCCCAACATGTAACAAATATTTAAAAATAACTTATAAGCAATCGCCTAGGGCCGAACAATGGATGTCCCGCACCTAAACGAATTTTCCAACCAGGTTTGAAACTCGCCTATTTGTCTAGCAAGGCTTATGAGGGCAGCTGTGCTAGGCTTAGAGTTTAGTGGCAATACACTGACTTGATCCCAAGTCTCCTTAGTGATAAGAAACAAGTTTATCAATTCTCCTTATTAAGGAAAAAAACAACAACAAAAACAAAAACACAAACAAAAAACACAAACATACAAACAAACAAAAAGAACCAAAAAAACAAAACAAAAACTTATAAGCAATAAATATGTTATAGCCACAATTCTACACTTTTTAGCTTATAATTACTTGCTAGATTACTAAACAAAATTTTCTCATTATTATGTTAATTAAATATGTATTTAACCAACTCTAAAAACTATTTAGTCACCATTATAACAAAAGATAGAAATCTATATTTGCAATTACAAGTTTGGACAACAAAATGCACTTCACATGATAAAAACGAAGTTACAAGTACATACCAATAACATATTGCAAGCTAGTGCAAGATTGATCTTCAAGCTTATCATAAGGTGATGAAATTTTCAGATCCAAATCCTTTAACTAAGGCGGCCACTACCAACTACCTAACCAACAAATATGGTCTTGTAAGGCATCCCACTGTTGCTAATCCTAGGCATTACAAATGCATAACAATGAGCTTGCATAAACACTATACAAGTCCACCTTGAGTCTTTCTTCAAGCTTGTCTCATAAAATATTCAAGAAATTTTCTCAAAGTCTTCTCTACGTTTCTTTTCATGATCTAAGCCCTTCTCACACAAGGAAATAAACCCTAGTCACGTGAAATTCTTCTCTATGTTTTTCCTTTTTGAAACCCTAACACCAATTTCCTCCCTTACATCAACACAAGTACAAAGATTGATCTGCATCTTGGGGGAGACCCCCAAGATCTAAAAATTTGAAATGGATCTAACAAGATCTGCAAAATTAGAATGCCAGAAAAAAGAGAGAACACAAAGAAAATAAAACCACAAAGAAACTTGTTTTATTAAAATAGAGAATAACTGTAGACGCTACATTGTGTCGGACAATTTTTCCTTTTACAAACTGAGGCTTGTTATTTATAGCCTTTTTTGAGTTACAATACCATGTGTAGATACCATAAGCCAATACCATGGGTAGATATCACTTACAATACCATGGATAAATCCTATGTGTGGATGAATACCATGGGTGGATACATACCATGGGTCACTTACAATACCATGGGCGAATAAATATCATGGGTAGATGAATACCATGGGTTGATGCCATTTACAATACCATGGGTAAATTCCATGGGTGGATGGATAACATGGGTAGGTGAATACCATGGGTTGATGCCATTTTCCATTCGGATCATTCCTCCCTCCTTAAGAAGCAATGGTCCCCATTGTGTGAAGTTCCCTCCTGAGAAGCCTTTGTTGAATATGAAGAGCCACTGAAGATAAGGGTTTTGTGTAGTTAACCCATATCCGTGATGAAGGAAGATTTGAGGATAGAGATACCCTGTAATGCTTGTGACCAACTGTGATATTGACAGTGTGCGACCTAGCAAATGGACTTCGATGAAGTGTGGGTTTGTGGATGAACCAAAACCATGACAAACGAAGATCCGAGGATAGAGATACCCTATAATGCTTGTGACCAACTATGTGACTAACAGTGTGCGGCCTAGCAAATGGACTTCGATGAAAATGATTTTGTGCAGTTGACCCATAACCGTGATGCTGATTGTTGATGAAATAGCAGGTGCCTACATTTCTTGGGGTGGGAGGGCACGTCTCCAAATAACCAAATCCGAATGCTGCTATGATGAAACTGATGAATGTGAAGCAGGTGCCTACTAAAGCGCGATGGGAGGGCACGTCTCCAAAGGGAACTCACTCTGAATGCTTCTCCTGATTTGAAATGAGCATAACTCGATCAATATAACTCAGAATATTTATTATAACCTGTTTTTGGAAATGGAATGATCATTCTGCATCTTCTCATGTGTTTGAAACCACTATCTGGAAACTCTAGAATCTTAGATTCACGCTGGAACTGTTTCGCCGTCACA
The DNA here is from genome assembly GCA_034641835.2 of Pinus albicaulis. Lineage (NCBI taxonomy): Eukaryota > Viridiplantae > Streptophyta > Pinopsida > Pinales > Pinaceae > Pinus > Pinus albicaulis. The sequence goes on from JAXQQM020074543.1 coordinate 18,611, forward strand.
AAATTTCCGAAAAAATAGTTGATTTTAAATCAACGATAACTCCCACATCCGAACTCCGTCAATGTCGGGGAAAAAAAGGATTGTTAGGATTCTATAAGGCACCAAGCAGACTTGACAAATCTGGAAAATATAATTATTGCTGGATATCTCAATCTCACTCTTCACTCGTTTGAAAAAAGAGGAGGCAGCGCTGTCCGAGATCCGGCAAGGGAATGGGCAGAGGATCTAATGCAGGACTGGGACTTGCTGGATATCAAACCCTCTTCCGGTAAGTACTCTTGGTCTAACAAAAGAGTGGGCCCTGGTCATATTGCTGCCATATTAGATAGATTTTTTGTTCAAAGCTCCTATCTGTTACTAGGATTAGAACCTAGAATGCACATTCTTGCTAACAACATCTCAGACCATAAGCCCATAAAGCTAGAGCTCCTGGCCCATCTTGATCTGGGTCCTATTCCTTTTAGATTTATCCCCCTCTGGGTCAAGGAACCAGACTTCATGCAAATAGTCAAGGATTGTTGGAGTCAACCTGTCAATGGATCTCCTTTCTTTATCTGGGAGGAAAAACTTAGAAGGGTAAAAGGAGTCCTAAAACGATGGGTCAAAACCCTGTCCAACCCTGCTACAGAAATAAAATCCATTAAAGCCTCTCTTGCCTCTCATCAAACTCATATGGAGAACGCTATAGTTACCGAGGAGCTGTTAGATCAAGAGGCTCATCTGCAACAGTGCTTCCATAAGGCCTACTTAGCTGAAGAGGAATACTGGAGATTAAAATCTCGAAATCTCTGGCTCAAAGCAGGGGACAGGAATTCTGCATTTTTTCACAAACAAGCCTAGGCCAGAAAATGCTTCAACACTATTTCTGATATTAAGGAGGGTAACGACACCCACAAGGATTTTGAAGACATTAAGAAAGTAGCCTTTTCTCACTTCCAAAACTTGTATAGTGAGGATAAGGACCCGGACCAACACCCAGATCTGCTAGACATTATTCCTTCTGTAATTTCTCCTCGTATGAACGAGATCCTTGAGGCCAAAGTCACCAAATATTAAGTCAAAAAGGCCCCTGGGCCGGATGGCTTTTCTGCCAGGTTTCTTCAAGTTTGTTGGTCGATTGTTGAAAAGGATCTGCTCAAAATGGTTCAAAAGTCTCAAAATACTCAGAAAATAGGAGGCAGCACAAACTCCGCTTTCTTAGCCCTCATACCGAAGGAAAAAGGCGCCAACAATTTCAGCAGATTCCGTCCGATTTCCTTATGCAATACTGGGTACAAGTTAATCACCAAAGTAATTGAAAATAGACTGAAGCTCATTCTTCCCAAAATAATCCCGGAGAATCAAGGAGGCTTCATCCAAGGAAGGCAGATCGTGGACAACTTCACCCTTGTTCAAGAGGCAATTCATTCAAGTCTTCTTCGAAAAGAACAAGGTATGGTGATTAAACTCGATTTAGCAAATGCCTTTGATCAAGTAAATCATAGCTTTCTTTTAAAAGTCATCAGCAAGCTTGGTTTTGGAGTAAACTTCATTAAATGGATCCGGGCATGCGTCTCAGAGCCATGGATTGCTCCTCTTGTAAATGGAAGAGCCATTGATTTTTTCAAAGCTTCGAGAGGGCTAAGGCAGGGGTGTCCTCTTTCCCCTCTACTCTTTGTCATCCAAGCCTCTGTCCTCAGCTTCCTGTTAGACAAAAAGATGCAAGATCAAGATATTAATGGACTATGTATTGCAAGAGGGGTCAAAAACATAAATCACGCCTTATTTGCGGATGACACTCTGCTTTTGGGAGCTGCCTCTCTTTCCTCTGCCTCTAAATTTAAAGCAGTTTTGGATGAATTCAGTGAAGCCTTTGGCAGCATTGTACATAAGAACAAATGTCATATCTTCAGCTGGAACACTTCGCCCAGATTGCTCTTCACTATTTCTAGATGTTTGGGTTTTGCTGCCTCCTCTTCTTGGACCTCTTTCAATTATTTGGGCCTTCTTGTTTTTCATAAGAGACTTGCAAGAAAAGACTGGCTCCCTCAGCTTGAAAAATTCAAGACTAGGATCCAAGCCTGGGGTTTCTCCTGGCTAAACACTGCTGGAAAATCTGTCCTTATTAAATCTGTGCTCACCAGCCTTCCTCTATTTCAACTTGTTGTGCTTCTCGCTTTGGCAAGAATATTAAAAAAAATGGAAGAGTTCATGCGGAGGTTTTTTTGGAAGGGAAGCAAACAGAATGAAAACAAGATTCCCCTTATCAGTTGGGAAACCATCTCCAAGCGACTGTGGGAGGGTGGTTTGAATTTCAAAAACCTCTGTCAGCAAAATGTGGCCATGGCAGCTAAGATTATTTGGAGGATCATTGCGCCCAAGCCTGGTTGGGCCCAATTGGCTCTCTGGAAAAAGTATTTCAGAGGTCCTCGTTCTAGGTGTTTAGACAATGTGATCCATTTGCCTAATTCGTCTTTCCTTAAACTGTATGTTAAAGCTGCTCCTTTAATCAATGCGCACTCCTACTGGATCCCAGGAAATGGAAAAAAGATCAATATCTGGACTGATAAAATCATGAATATGGACCCAATAGAAGACAGAGCCTCCATTAGAGCGCTGCGATGTTGGATGGATAGAGAGGGGCTGTGTTCGTTGTGGGATATTTCTCTTTGGAGCGATTCTGTTTGCGCAGGTTGGAAATGTATTGAGGTGCCGGCTCATCTGACCAACGAATGGTCCACGCTGCTTGACCTCCTTCATGGCTTGGCACCCACGCGCATGAGGAAAAGAGATTTGAAAGGCTCGGGGCCGAGTGCCAGAGGCTACACTGTCTCCATGGGATATGCCAAGCTGAAAGAGAGGCTATACGTCCCCCCTGAACCAGCGCCTTGGCAGGGTGTCTGGCGTTTTCCTTCATGGCCCAAAGTCGACTTCTTTGCTTGGCTTCTCTTCCATGGAAAGATCCTCACGTATGACATCCTGCAGAGAAAAGGGTTCTACGGTCCCTCCATCTGCTTGCTGTGCAATGAAAATGCAGAGACAACAGTCCATTTAATCCTTGAATGCAATTTCTCTAAGTAGATCTGGTTATCCTTTATCCACAATTTGGATCCCAACATTTTTCTTCCTTGTTCCACTGCTGATATTTTTTCTAATTGGGCAATCAGATATCCCGGCCCTCCTCCTAAAAACCAGATAATCAAATCTGCATGGGCTGTCCTTCCAAAGGTTATTTGTTGGCAGATCTGGCTAGAACGAAACAGAAGAATTTTCAGAAATATTAAACAAAATCACAAGGTCTTAGAAATCAAGATTAAATGTCATTTAAAGGAGTTCTTGACTGATATAAAAGATGATTCTAATCTCAGCCAACAGGACATTGCTTGGGGATCATTCCTTGGCTTGCAATTTCATTCAGTAGTTAGAAACGTCCCTCCTCTTAAAGACTGGCAAATAAGGAAATCTGAAACTGACTTTCAAGACTGGCTCAAATCGCACTCAAGGCACTCTCTCTTTTTTGATGGGGCAGCAAAGGGCAATCCGGGAAAAGCTGGTGCAGGAGGTGTTGTTGTAAGTCCAATTGGGGAAAAAATTTATTCCTTTGCTTGGGGGCTTGGACATTCATCCAACATTCAAACATAGGCTTTGGCCCTCTTTCAAGGCCTCAAGATCCTCAAAGATTTAAATATAAGTGAAGCTAATGTTATAGGTGATTCCCATATCATTATAAATGCAATGGTGTCCAACTCCCCAGCTTTGGATCTTAAACTAGCAAGGCTGATATCCAGAATTAAGGGTTTGGAAAACGATTTTCAGAAGTTGAATTACTACCATGTGCTGAGAACTCATAATAAAGAGGCAGACATTGAAGCCAACAAAGTTGCCCTCCTCTCTGCTGGGGTCAAGATGAAAGACGAAGAAGAATCATGGGAACCCATCCCATAAGCTGATTATTGTCATGTTTTACTGCTTTCTCTTAAATAAATTTGTTTGTATCTTCAAGTTGGGAAAAATCTCTAAAATCGAATTTGTAGATTCCTTATCAAGGAAGAAGTCTTCAAGCTTTTGCTGCATTCTCATTCTTAGCAGTGAGATGCAATAGAATATAGACATCCTCAATGTAATCAGATTTTTGTCATTCATGCCAAGATGAATATCAATACTCCATAACCGTTTCTGTTTAAAAAAAAAAAAAAAAAAAAAAAAAAAAACTCCCACATCCGGACTCCGATTTGGCCGAATTTTTTTTTGAACTTGGGTGATTTTTCAAGAGGAGCTCAGATCTATATCCATTTCTCTGAAATTTTGCACTGAAAACTACGAAAATGACAGGAGAGCCACCGTCCATGAATTGTTGTCAGAAAAATTGCTTCAACATTGCTGATTTTGAATCAGCGACATCTCCCTCATCTGAACTCCAATTTGGCCGATTTATTTTTTTGAATTTGGGTGTTTTTTTGCGAGGAATCTAGATCCAGTCTTTGATTTTGTAAATTTTTCACCAAAGTTTTCAGATCTGATCTTCAAACATGCCGCCCAAGGAATTCATGGAGTTTGCTGAAGATTGCTGCCAAAAATTGAAACTAAAATATGCTTCAAACCCTCAATTCCCATGGATTCGTAACCTGAATTTGATACCACTGATCCAGATCTTGGGGGGAGACCCCAAAATTTGAAATGGATCTAACATGATCTGCAAAATTATAATGCCAGAAAAAAGGGAGAACACAAAGAAAATAAAACCACAAAGAAACTTGTTTTATTAAAATAGAGAATAACTGTAGACGCTACATTGTGGCGGACAATCTGTCCTTTTACAAACTGAGGCTTGTTATTTATAGCCTTTTTTGAGTTACAATACCATGTGTAGATACCATGGGTAGATACCATGTACAATACCATGGGTATATCCCATATGTGGATGAATACCATGGGTGGATACATACCATGGGTCACTTACAATACCATGGGCGAATAAATATCATGGGTGGATGAATACCATGGGTTGATGCCATTTACAATACCATGGGTAAATTCCATGGGTGGATGGATAACATGGGTAGATGAATACCATGGGTTGATGCCATTTTCCATTCGGATCAAAGACCCAATATGTTCACAAACTAATACAATAATCTAATGAACTCTTGTCTACCATGATTATTGTCCATCCTAGAATTTGCATCCCACAAACTCTATGTCTTCTTCATTTCCATCACATGAGCACATCTAGAAAATGTTATAATGAAATATTAAGAGTACATCAACATAAGCTCCAAGTATCCTTCAAGTTCATCATCACACCAAGCTCCAAGTCTCCCCTAACACTCCATGTTCTAATTTTAGGGTTTACATCATACAAATCCTAAGTATTCTTTTGTTACAACACATAAGTGCTAAGACCCAAGATCATCCTTAGTGTGAACATTCATCTTCACATCTCCTTTAGGGTTTACATCACAAGCCCTAGGTCTTATTCACTTCCATCCTTCTTGAAGACAATTGAAAATATAGAATAATGAGTAATAACAAAGTATCTCTCCTTTATTTATGTAAAATAGATTGGGGAAACCAACCAAAAAAAAACTAGATCCACATAAATAACCTTAGACCTAAGCCAATAAGGAAACCCCACATGAAGCACTCTTAACTACAAAAATAACAATATCATAATATGGTTTTGCCAAATTTAAAGTGATGCACCCTCCAAACACAATGCCTCTTGGTTAACCACACTTCTCTTCTTCTCTTCTTGGTGCCAACACCTCTCTTTTAAAATGTGTTATCCAATAAATTTTTAGTCCAATACTCCTCCTTACATAATAGTTCACTCTCCAAATGTCCTCATGCAATGTGTTTTTTTATAAACTAGTACCTTGACTTTAAAATGCCTTTCAATGAGATACAAATGCCTATTTTTTTAATTGCAAGTAAAAATTATTTCATTTCTTTTTAATATAACAACTCACTTTAAAATATTCTATAAGTGGAAACTAATAAGTTAATTATTTATATTAAAATTGATTTTATAGAGAACTAGTGATTATAACTATGATACAATTACTTCCACTAACAAACATTTATCACGGAAGCGTCCAGGCCAAGGAAAATTAGGTTCAACGACTACTTATTAATTCAAGTTTGATTGATGGACACAATCCATTAACCACTAATTTAAGTTTGATTATTGGATACATCTCACCATTCAATTTTTCCCTTCAGTATTAAGCAATTAAATTAGATTATTAATATTACAATATTTTATATATTTACATTTTAAGTATATAATATTGAATATATTATGTTTGAGTGTATATTAATAATAAATATTTTGTATGAGTGTATATTATTTGTTTTATATAAGAATTATAACAAAATTTAATTTTGATATTTAGGTCGTTAAAATGTGTCCATGTTTGAGCCATTGGATCAAATGTTAGACGATTGAAATGTTTTAGGCCATTAGATATTTTTTTATAATGTTAGTTTTTTTCTTTTTAATAAGTTAGATTGAATTTAGGTTTTTGGGACTTTTAAGTTAAAATGTTGTTATTAAAAATTTGTTAGATTTTAACCTCAAATATAATGAACATTTTAACTATGTCAAAATACAATAAAAAATAAAAATAATAAAATTAAATAATGATAAACCATAAATACAGCCCATGGTATTCATGTGGAATGTAGTTTCTTTATAGGGGGAACTAAAATGGCCTATATCAATCTTAACTCTGGATTTAAACTAAATATTTAATAAAATTATTTTTAAATGTTTATAACCATTATTCTTTTAAAATTTTACTCAGTAAAATGTATCTAAATTTTCATACATCATACATCCAAATATACATAGTTTTTCTTGTTATGTACCAACAAAGTATGATAGAAAGGTTGTAATGTCATGTTTAACATTTTGACTATGTCAAATTACAAAAAATTAAAATAAAAGTAAATTAAATAAAAATATTGACATAATGTAATGAACATTTTAACTAGGTCAAAATATAATAAAAATAAAAATAATAAAATAAAATAATGATAAACTATAAATACAGCCCATGGTATTGACCCATGGTATTCATGTGGAATGTAGTTTCTTTATAGGGGGAACTAAGATGACCTAAATCAATATTAACTCTGGATCTAAACTAATTATTTAATAAAATTATTTTTAAATGTTTTTAACCATTATTATTTTAAAATATACTTAATAAAATGTATCATATATAAAAAAAAATTAAATTAATAATGATTTTTTTTTAAATAGGTGATCTTTTCTAAATTTCCAAATTATTTACATGATTGAGACATGGTGAAGAGAAGCTTCCAACCTTACAACAAGCCCTAAAAAGGCATAATGTTGAATGTATGGAATCCATTTTCCCTGATACACATGAGAAGTGCAATGAAAAATCTTGGAATTTGGAAAATGTCACAAAGCTTATCTCATGTTCCATTTATTTAGATCTGAAGTATATGGAAGAATAAAAGCAGGACAATGGATACTTATCAAGAATGTATGATTCTTTAGAAAGAAACGACGTTGACAAGGCTATGGAGGACCAAATAGCATAATTAAAAACAGAAGAGGACTCTTCAGAAAATGGGTTACTCAAGGATTTTGGAATCCATGTGAGCTACATTATCTCACTGATTCAAGCAAGTGCTCAAAAAGAGACAGACAATAGTGATATAAAGACAATTTATTCATAAACAAGAGAAAGCTAGAATTATAACCCGAGATAGAGTTATGGGAAGAGAAGCATTCCAATTGTAAGGCGAGTCAAAGTTGCATGAGCAATTGCTCACTCAACATAATTCTCCACCACTTATTCTGGAGGAGAAAGTTCCTACTACCTCATAAATTGAAGAAGGCCCACATGAGAAAATCAGAAGGGATTCCTCAATGTTATTTTCATTTGACATTCAAGCACTCTGCTCTTTTTTGTCTAGTAGTCTCTTTAACTCTGCCCTTAAATTCAATGACTCGGAAAATACTAGACAAAAGACACTTACTTATTGCAATTAGTTGAAAAAAAAGTTTATCTCTAAAGGGTCACTTGGGGAGGAATCTATTATTTAAAAGATCGGGAAAATAATTTCAATTCAAAACAAAAATGTACTATCACTAGGGAAGGGAGTTATTACATTTAATATTTGTTACCACTCTTGTCACTACAAAATTTGATTGTTGCTTTTTATTTGATGGGAAAATAAATGATCTTTAAAAGGCACTAAAGTCTTGAATTATGATCCTTAAAGAAGTCGCTAGATTCCCTGATTACGAGTTGATTTTTTCTTCTTACTTTTGGGACTTCATGATGTTTGTTATTCTGACTCAGGTGAAAAGTTCCAAGGAAGTGGAATATTGGTCGTTCAAAGAGGAATTATGGAAATATGATTGTAGATAATTTATTAATATAAATTTTTTGAACTGAGATTAATTAATCATCCCCAAGGGTTAAAAAGGGCTCAAATGTCTCTTATCCATAAAATTGATGATTAATATAACTCTATGCTCTATGTTCAAATGACAGGTGAAGGTGTATTTACCATACTTAACCTTCTTAGTAGTCTCTTATGAAGTACAACATGTCATAGTGATAAGTTTTTATTCCATTAAATATTTCTAGCTATAACAGTTAGAGTTCTAGGAGTAGTATCAGAGGAATTCAACATTGCGAATGTGATAGAAGCAAATAATTTCGTGGAAGGGTGAAGTCTGCCCAACTTGGTCATAAAAACCAAGTGCATCCTTCATGCAGGAAAAAAAATAAACATGCAGATTTCGTCATATAGAGGTCTTCAGTACTTTGGCCAAAATTTCTCATCCATTATGAAAAAAAAAATCTTACATGAAATTAATAACAAAGAAGTTGTTCAACATCAATTAACCAATATGGATATTTTGATTTGAGGTCCAGTAAACATAATTCTCCACCCCATATTCTGGAGGATCAATTGGAGCCAAGAAAAATCCTACTACCTCTTCTTTCTTATATGCTATTATTTCCTATACCATAACCTTGCAGTGTTTCCTTTGCAACATGTGGTGAAATTGCTAAGTTTAAACATATTTTATATAATAAGTGATTGTTTATTGATTCCATTTTATTTAATGTATATTCATCTTATTTTTAACACTTATAATTACATGATTTAATTATTTTTAGTGATGACATATTGTTTAGATTGGAGGATTTTTCTTTTCTATGCATTATAATTTGTTAGAAAGGACATTGCTTTGAGTACACCTTGCTTGAAGATAGTTAAATTACATGTATGATTTTGTTATCTCAAATTTAAGCTTAGTTTGCATAAAGGAAGATTTGGATAGCATGGAAATCTTGTGGATTTATTGAGATTCCACTTGTAAAGTATATATTCTCTATCTTTATGCTCGTCTTTAATCATTTGCTTTGATATTAACTTAAGTTAGAACTATGTGGTATATAGATATATAATAAGTATTGAAATTTGGTTTTAAATTTTTTTCTTCTTAAGATGTAGATTGAGTTTAGAACTATGCAAGTCTCTATTGGATGTATTTTGGGATAGTTTTTATCTTTAAATTTGGCCTCACTTTCAACTCTTCTCCATAAAATTTGAATCTAAAACCTAATAAAAACTAGATTTATAAAATTTATTTTTCAACTTATCAAAATTTTCAAACCTATGTTACTAAAAGATAAATTTTATTTAGCTTAAGGAAAACTTGATTGTGTTGAGCCTTTTAATTTGGTATATGTGATGGTCATAGATGGTCACAGTGAAAATTTGGTTAGATTTTCCATATAAGCTTTCAATGTGACCATTGTGGTTATCACAAAAACCCATGATGCAAAGGAATGGAATACATTGAGGTATCTACTCAGATATGTATAAAAGTGTGTAAGTAGCAGAGTAATTAGCATGGAATCAATATTATCTCCAAGTGATATTTCAAGTTTACCACTTGTCCATGTGGCCTTAGTGATTTTGAAATATCAAATAGGCTATAATCTCAAAGTCCTAAATTATTAAGAATAAAAGATACATTTTAGACATCTACAGTTATTTCCACAGAAATACATAAAAAGTTTAAGTGGAAACAAGTCAATCAACGCTAAGCTTGAAACAAATGTAGAATACTATCCATGCATTAAGGCTATGTATCATGACTCCAATTACACAATGAATAATTAACCATCACTTGTTATGTTAAGGGGATGCAACACCCATCACTTATTATGAGGATGCAACACCACCTTCAAATTTTTGTTCTCAAATTTTTAAGTTGATGTTTAAATTGTTTAAAAAATACAATTAATGATATGTTTGACTTAAAATTATTTTTAAAATTTGAATTAATGATATGTTTTTAATCATTTTTTAGATGAGAATGTGAAATTATAACACAATAATTATCAAAATTTAGTGAGTTTAAATAGTACAAAATGGCTAATTAGTTACTAAAAAAACGACAAAAGAGACAAGTAAAAAGTTATTAGTATTATTTTCTTTATGTGGTTCATGGACCCTAAGGATCGGTGACTGCTATATCCACATAATACCATGGAGCCTAACCTTGAAGGTGTTGAGAGAATTGAACCCGTGATCTCTCAATAACAAATGTGCTTTAACGATGAGGACTCAACCAATTCAGATAACCCTCAAGACTAAGTCATCAATTATTATTACACTTATCAAGTTTAATATAAATTTATCATCTAGCTCTAAAATAATAATAATAATAATATATAAAATAAAATAAAACTTCATATTTATAAAATAAATATTTACTTAAAAAAATTAATTTATTGATTTAAACTAATTACTTTAGTTAAAAAGTTATTGTTTCAATGTTATCCTTTTATACCACTTAAATTATAGATTTTTTGTAAGTTTAATTGTATTACCTCAAAATATCATACCAAAGCATACACATCCATACATCATCATCACCTAAAGAATCATTGTGTAGGTGGTCTCAATCTACCCATTAAGAAACTAGATGTTTTTGACCACATACTAATAGAATAGTTTGTCCAAAATTCATGAAGTGTCAAAAGTTCAAGCAAAACCAGAGTGTCTATATCCATACTATAAAACCAAAATTTAAAAACAAGCATTCAAATTCAATTGTTGGATCAAATAACAAGAGCTGCATCTCCAATAATGGGACCTTGAGGGTCATGTGAAGTAGGTCCACAATTGAAATGCAGCTCAATATGATCCAACCTCTCATCCATCCTCTCTAGAAAGAATTTATGGTTTCACTAACCCCATTTGACATCCTCTATACTGGTGAAGATATTATATCTTTTAGTTTTCTTGTCCATCAAAAGCTTACCTAGTAGGGTATTCATCTACCAATAAAGTGTTAGGAAATTGTAGTATTGCTTCCTTCTTTCCTGGGTATGCCCCGGGTCAGGACTCAGGAATATAGGGAACTATGTATTTTAGGATCTCAGAATATGAGAAGACTTGTATTTCATGGATTGCACGAGACTCCATATTTCAAATTCCATTTCTAGGTATCGAGAGGAACGAATGTGTGGAAATTATAAATGGCTTATTAGACCTTTTGTTAGGTGTGATTTCGACCCTGAGTGTCATGACCTTATACTTGTGATACTCTTTCAACCACCTATAGCGGGTGCGGCACTACTACACTTTTTCATTTTATCAATACTCAAGTATATAGACTAGGCCTTTACTCAACACTTAGTTAATTTCTTCCAGTGTTCATCAATATGCAACGGAAAGAAACATAAACCATAAACATTAATTCACCATCAATGTACGCCCATACATAAAATGGAGGGGCAAATCCCTGAAATAATGAGTCTGCCCAATATCAATTTTTTTATAGTCAAAATACAAAGTTTAGCTATGTAGCTTCATTAAAATTTAGCCAGCATATTTTCCTTACAAATTTTACAAGTTCACCTTTTTCCTACCCAAACTCGTGGCGAGGTTGACCCTCATGCACGATGTTGGGTCACATCGTGCACTTGTTACATGCCCCTGGGTCACGTCCTACACATTTCTTGTTCTTCTCGTTGAAGGCAGGTCACCGTTTGCCCAACTTCCTAGATGCTCGTGCAGCTTAGGTCACGGTCTGCAGGATCCTGCATGCAACCTTACCCGAAATTCTCAAAACTCTCATGCTCCTTTCTGCCCATTGGTCTGCCTCCTCTGTGATGTAGATCACTACGTCTTTTTCTCATACTCGACTCAGCCCGAAATTCTGTAGTGATCATGTATCGAAATAACACAACTCTTCAGCCAGTCAAAATATTGAGAAACCCTGAATTATTCCTTGGATTGTCGTACTTGGGCCCTTAGCTTCCGTAGTCCACCTATAGCCTCACCCTTCGCCAAGTTCCCTTCGCTTAAAATTCCAACTCGTTGTGTTATTTTTCGCTTGGTTGATCGAATGAATGATGATCTCCCTTGAATGCACCTTTTCCATGTTTATATGCCCACACGTAGTCCCGCCCAAGGCCGAGTCACGACTCTACATGAGTCGGTCCGCCATGGCATATCCATCGACCTTTCCCATATGAATCGGTGTGTTGCACATTATGTTGGCCCTCTGTCAATGCTATAAACCATCTACTCACCATCGCCCAAGTGTTATGCATCGCTGCCACAATCCAACACTGTCGCGTGTCGATTGAGTCACTCAGGTCAACTCGTGTTTCTCGTGCCTATCGCACCTAACACTGCTCGTCGGTAAAGTTCCCGTCGCTCCCAATGCCCGACTTCGTCCACTAAGTCACCAATGTGCCCGTCCTCCACACACGCCTTCCAACACCACTCTGCCTGCTATGGGCATGCACCCGCCTGACACCCCCATCACATTCACCATCCGCACGACACTCACTCGTCGCTACATGACTCACACTAGGGTGGGCGCTTGCCAACACGACTCGATCGTCGCACATGTGCTCAAATTGGTTAGTACGGGTGCTTGTCGCACATGGGCATGCCTGCTACAACTCGATCATTGGCATTGCCAAGTGTCTCCCCCGTTTCGTCGCACATACTCAAGTTAGTCAATACGGGTGTCCGTTGCACATGGGTGCGCCCGCTATAACTCGGTCGTACATCTCCACAACTCGAGGTCGTGACATCCTCCACCACTCTAAACATGTTGTCACCCTCAATAACATTATCATATCATCGCAAAGTGTCTTTAACTCCAACATACCCATGTCCATGACACCAGCTCTGTTATATCCTCCAAATGAAAAAAATATCACGTCAGCATCCAGATGTGATCACTCTCGATCTTCTTCATGTCTCGAATCGGTCTAAAAATCTGAAAGAATTCATGTTTTGGATCCCCCTGTGATGGTGATAAGTTGGGTAGCTAATCCAACCGTAACATCGCCTCCACAAGAATGCATGCCCCCTACATCATCACGATTGTCAAAACATCTTGCTATCACGTGTCCATCTCGATCCACTACCTGCTCATAATGTCATGAGAACTCATTGCCCTAAGCAGGAGACAATGAGACCTCGTCCCCATGTCAGTCTAAGAAGAGAGGGATGAAGTGGAGGTCAAAGGATCTCCCTCTTCCTCAGCTAATAGCTCAATCCACCTATCTAGATCTTCCTCCTCAAATTTCTGCATGTATGCTTCTCGGCTTTCATCCTAAATCCTTGGGTCTGCATCTTCTTTCCCTTCCATTGCCTCTAGTATTCTTGTTACATCCAAGATATTTTCAGAAAATTTTCTAATAACCTGTGCCTTATCCTCAAGTTTTTCCTTTGTAAGAGTCAATCTCTCTTGGAGTTATTCTTCATTTTTTATGTCTGCCACACTCATAGCTATCAATTTACATCCAGCCGAATCAACCCCTATGGTAGGAACATCAATAGGATCATCTTCCCTACCATCTTAAATTAACACTTTCTTCACATGTGGTACCATCATAACTTCAAATTGCTTAAAAAATTCCATCCCAAGCATAGCTCATAATCGTCAATCTGTACTACCATGAATTCCACATCTCCATGCCAATCCCCAACATGAATTGGTTTCTTCTCAACAATATAAATAACAAAATACAATAGTGAATTCACTAATTTCATCCGATCTTGGATTGGTTTGAACTCCAATCCAACTTTCCTGGCAGTATCTTCCCCAATGAAGTTGTGAGTTGCACCACTATCAACCATAGTGAGTAGTGTTCCTTTCCCAATACTCATGTTCACATACTCAAGTTTGTTTCTCTCAGGATGACGTCTAGGGACATCTTCCATAGTTGCTGCAACTCCCAATACCTGCATAGTCCCAACTGTTGGTTCCTCTTTATTCTTATTTTCATATTGTGTTCTTGCATCCTACTTCGGTCTTGAAGGAAAATTCTTCACCATGTGGTCTTCTCCACACAACCAACATTTCAAGGGCTTCTTCATTTTTGACTTGGCATTTGATCTTGAAGATTCTTCCTTCGTTGTCTTTTCTTTTGGTTTTTTAGGTTTCTTCTTCTTCTCATTCCTCTCATCACAATGTTCTATCAACCTATCAACTGTAGAAAATTCTTCCTCCAATGTCTTGACCTTTTTCCTCTTCACCTCATTGTGTGCCCAAGGTTTTAACCCAATAACAAATTTTAAAACCTTGTCTTTCTACGCTATGTTTATTAATTCCAAGATCGTACTTTGGTACTCACTTTGATACTGTTAAAGACTTCCATTTTGTTTAATGTACTTAATTGTAGTTCTTGCATCCCATGTATCCTCTTGTGGACTAAAGTGACACTGCAAAGATTCTTTAATTTCCTCCCATGTAGTGATATCATCGCCTTCACTATGAGAAATCTATTCAAGCTTCCTTCTCCACCACATTTCGCATCCTTCGTCAGAAATTTAGCAACTATCTGCACCTTGGCTTCTTCATTAAGAACAGTCAATCAGTCCAAGTATTGCTCCATATCCTATAATAATCTTCCCAATATCCTGCAGGCCTCATTACATCATATGAGTTAGGTTATTTTATTTTCACATGAGAAGCCCCTCCAAAAGTTCCTTGCCCAATAGATTTTTTCAATAAGGCTATCTCATCCATAGCTTCCTTCAGATTTTCCCATGATTTGGCAGTCTCGTCCATACCAAGATCCCTCACCGCTTCAAAGTCTTTTACTTCTTTCATTGCTTCCTTGAGTTGCCACTCAGTGTACTCATATCGTACCATGATTGCATCATGATCGATTCTCATCTTCGCATTCTCAAGCCATAGATCCTCTTTCTCAGTCTTCAGAGCATGCACCTCCTTTTCAAGTCCGTCCATACAATCCAAAAATATCTCCATGAAGAAGTCTTTCGGGAGTACATTTGGTGCCTCAACAATTCAATTTCATCCACTAAACCCTCCATTTGTCTTGCTTGAGAACGAGTCGAGACCATATACTAGAGTTTGATTTCGGCTCTGCAATATGCCCCTATCAAACTGCAAAAATTTCCAACACTTCAGCCCAACTACAACCCTGCCTGTTGTACCTATGAGCTTCAATATTTAAATTCCACCAAATCCCAACTTGCCTTGAGTTAGGCTCCGATACCAACTGTCACGACCCTATACTTCTGATACTCCTTCAGCCACCTATAGCAAGTGCGGAACTACTACACTTTTTTTTATCAATACTCAAGTATATAGGCTACGCCTTTACTCAACACTTAGTTAATTTCTTCCAGTGTTCATCAATATGTAGTGGAAATAAACATAAACCATAAACATTAATTCACCATCAATGTACGCTCATACATACAAGGGAGGGGCAACTCTCTAAAATAATGATTCTGCCCAATATCAATGTTTTTATAATTAAAATACAAAGTTTAGCTATGCAGGTTCATTAAAAGTTAGCCTATATATATTCCTTACAAATTTTCCAAGTTCACAATTTTCTTGCCCAAACTCGTGCAGAGGCTGACCCTCCTACACGTTGTTGAGTCACGTCGTGCACTTGTTACACGGCCCCAGGTAACATCCTACACGTTTCCTATTCTTCTCATTCAAGGTGGGTCACGGTTTGCTCGATCGCCCATATGCTTGCATAGCGCGGGTCACGATCTACACGACCCTGTACGCAACCTTACCCAAACTTCTTAAATCTCCCACACTCTTTTCCACCCACCAGTCTACCTCCTCCGTGCCGCGGGTCACTACGCCTTGTGCGCAGACTCGTCTCAACCCGAAATTTTGTAGCGTTCTTGTATCAAAATAATACAACTCTGCCCACCAGTCGTAATATGTAGAAACCCAAATTTATTCCTCGGCTTAGCGTACTTCGGCCCTTCGCTTCCGCAGTCCACCTGTAGCCTCACCCTTTGCTTATAATTCCAACTCGTTGTGTTGTTTTTCTATTGGTTGATCGAATGAATGACGATCTCCCTTGAACGTGCCTCCTCTGTGTTTATATGCCTACACGCGGTCCCACCCAAGGCCAGGTCACTACTCTACACGAGTCGACTCACCATGACATATGCGTTGACCTTGCCCATATCAACTTTCGGTCTGCACGTTATGTCTGCCCTCCATCCACGCTATAAACCATCCACTCGCCATCATCCAAGTGTTACGCATCGCTACCAAACTCCAACAAGTCCGCGGGTAACTCGAGTCACCCGGGTCAACTCATGCCGCCTGTGCCCGTCGTACCCAACTCTGCCTGCCGGTGTAGCACCCATCACGGAAGATGCCCAAATTTTCCCATCGAGTCACCAACTTTCCCATCCTTCGTATGCGCCTTCCAACATGACTCTTCCCACTATGGGCACGCCCCCGTCATGTTCACCATCCGCACGACACTCACTCACCGCTACATGACCCCCCCAAGGGTGGGTGCTCGCCAACATGGCACACCTATTGCACATGTGCCCGAGTTGGTTAGTATGGCACACCCATCACACATGTGCCCAGTTTGGTTAGTACGGCGCGTTCGTCGCACATGTGCCCGATTTGGTTAGTACGGGCGCCCTTCGCACATGAGTGTGCCTACTACAACTGGGTCACACATCACCAAGTATTGCCCCAGTGTTTTCGCACATGCCCGAGTTAGTCAATACGGGTGCCCATCGCACATGAGTGTGCCTGCTGTAACTTGTTCGCACATCTCCACAACTCAAGGTCCTGACACTGGGGGCCTCGACCTCCCTCCCCCCACTTGCGTGATGTACGTGAATTGATGTTTCATGGTAGGTAGATAAATATAATCGATGGTGTAAATTCTCTAGACATGCGCCACTGAACCAAATATATCCCATATCCAAAAATAGGGATTCCACAACATACAAGTTAATTGTAGACCAAAACAAGGCAAACATAGGTAAGAAAAGGAATAACATGAAGCCCACTTGGCTCACTCCCCAACAAATAGAGACTATCATGAAAACCCAAATAAGAATATCAACCCAGGAATTAAACCCCAAATAATTTGTAGGCTAGAGGGTGGCAAAAATAGGAATAAATATTTAGTCCCAAACCAAGGGAAATTGGCCATAAACAAAATTGAAATCGTGAAAGGGAAGAGATTCAATAACTATCTCTAGGAATACATAGGATTTGTAACCCAGAGGGTCATTCAAACCACTATCAACAAAAATAAGAGCCCCTGGAGCAATAAACACATTATTTCTAATGTACCCATAAACATATAGGAGTAATGCATGTGAATTATACAAGACATAGACAATAAAACTCGGGGCCCAACAAACACATACTAGACAAGGAGATACACCTAGTGTTGGAGTTGTCACAATGACGCAGACGTTGCCAAGCTCACCAAGAGTCCCTGAGTGATTCCTATTGTCTGCACAACTCGATTTCCCTTGAGGTCACTTCCCCATATCTCTCAACCATGCAATATTCACACTAGCTAGCAGACAACTTATTTTATAAATGTCCCTCCAACAGTACCAATCATTCCATAGTTGGAGAATTCTCATTCAACCACGCCTGTAATTCCTAGGCTACTTTTTCTTCTGCAACAAAGGGTTAGGCTAGTGCCCCTCCACTATAAAATGCAAAAACAACCTACTCTCTAGTCTCAACATCAAGTACAAGGAAAATTTTAAGAAACCCCCCAAATTTATATGTATAATAAATGGGTGAATCCCCAATGTATATAGAAAAATGTATAGGCTATCTTTTAATTAATATAATATACATATATAATTTTTGGCGAATCTTTCACTAAATTATAAAATTTTCTTAAATATTGGCGAATTTTTCACTAGGTTATAAAGTATTGAAAATTATTGATTAATCTTCTAAAAAAATAGAAAACATTGTAAAATATTAGTGATTCATTACCAATTTATAGAAACATATGTAATAATAAGAAAAATATTTATTTAAAAACTATGATATATAATTTTCCATGTTTTGGAAAGAAAAATCACGGGTAATGTTGCTCTAGTTTCATGTTATACACTATTGAAAATATTTTTTCATGTTTTTATTATGTTTTACCACAAATGTCTTATCACATCCAAAGGGGAAATTAATTGGAAAGGCACCCCCAAAGGCATGTGATGTTGAACCAAATAAATTCATTTTCTCAAACTTGGTCTTTACGCATCTAGATAACCCTACCATATTCTATGTAATTCATTTCTATAGGCTTCACATGAAAATAAGGTCCATGAATAGCTATATCAAAATCATCAATATTTACATAAAATTCTTTTTTTTTCTTATACATCACTTTTCTAAAAGGTAGATAATTCTCTAATTCCTCAAGTTCAAGTAAACCAACAACTTTAAAATATAGTGTTTCATCATAATATGTAGGTTTTTCACCTAATTTTGGATCATAACTATTGTAGTCATTGTTGCAATTTATTCTACAGTTAACAACTCCAATAATGTTGACTTGGTAAAAAATTATTTGAAATCACACAAAATAAAAAATGAGAATGAATGGAAGATGAATATGCATTGAAACTTAAATTCCTACACGATGAAAAAAAAGATAATAACACAAACTCATTAAAAATCTACAATGGGTGAGTTAAAAAAATCTAACACAAATATAAAAAATAGTCTATGCATGTTCATTACTGGGAATAATATGTCACAAAACAATGATCATCAAGGGGATTTTCATTTCAAGAATAGTACTACACTAAACAATCTATCGTTCTCAACTAATTACATGTGATGTTTTTTTGTATCGGTATCAAAGTATAATTGCATTAGATGAATGTCGTTCTCATGATAATATGACTTCTATGATGAACACATAGGATCCTAGTACATATACCATTTTTTTCTTCACTTAACTAAGCAGAGCTCATTTTCCTCTCTTAACAAAATAAGTATTTTTAAAGAAAATATAAAATAAAATAGTAGATTCTAAAGGGTGAATATTCTTTTGTGACACCACAACGTTAGAGGAAATAAAAATAAAAATAAAATAAAACATATACTTCGATAATCAAATATATAAAGAAAATAATAATAATAATGGAAAACATTTTGAATGCCTAGATAATAAGTGAAGTCATATATTAATCCTAATACCATAGCAGTCTCAAATGAACATGACAAAAAAACAAACAAAATACATTTTTACTCAACAAAGGTCTTTAACTTGAACCGAACCCCTTAAGTCAATAAAATAAGATGAAACAACTCATGCCTGAACAAAAGGATCTATTAACATCAAAGAAAAACTGGAAGAACTTAAGAGATCATAATTTTTAACCAAAATAAACCCAAAATTTTCGAACTTGGAAAAATGATCCAAATACAACAAACAAACAAACCATTAAGAGTGACCAAGATATTAGAGCTACAAAAAAAAAAAAAAAAACTCATCTAATTGAAATGAACCCATTCTTACTTAGTAAAATCCTTGTTAAAGTACTTATTTATCCTTTAATACAAGGACACTACCTATGTCAAAATATAGATCCTCACCTCATAAAATTATTGCTTCACATACAAGAAAGGGATAAAGTAATAGTTAATTATCAAGACATCAATCTTAAAAAACATTGCAGCAAGGAAATATGGATTCAATGTTACAATAAAGAATACAAATTATAGAACATGTTATTACCTCAAATGAAATGTCAAATTGGCATATATTATTAGTAATGTTGTTGTGATAAATAATCTAGAACCTGCACCAAAAATAGAGGAACAACCAATTTAATAAAATAAAAGGAATCACCTCATTTGTACAATTCCATTCAATTTTTTTTACACAACCTATGGAACATGTATACCAAAATAAGTGTCATTTGGGACTTCATATATATTGGAATAGATAAAATATTGTGGTATATCAATTTTCCACTTCTCAATTTCATCGTCATTTGTTTCATTCTGAACAAAATATTTTCTACATGAACTGTAATTTTGATCCTCCAAAATATCATGTTCCATGTCAATTTTATTAGAGAAGTTTGTTGCATTGTCTTCACCCCTTCTATCACAATATGATCGCCAAAGAGCTAGTGCTCTTTCAAATGGAAAATAGTTAATGTCATACTTTGTTACATATAATTTTAGGCATATATCCATATGTTTATCAAGTTCGTTCCTCAAATTTGACTTCAAATATGATAGTGCACTAAATATCCTCTCATCCTCTAATAATCACAAAATCATGGTTTGACACAAATATTCTAATTTGAAATATTTTGATATGTTTTATTGTAAGTATTAGCTAGCATCTAAAATATTCCATAATCTTGTTATCGCACCATATTCTAGAGGATTCTCCAAAATATGAAATTGTTTCCACATTGTTTCAGCAAAACGCATGGCTTGTTGAAACAATTTTGATGAATCCAAAATATCTTGAATTTAAAAAATAATAATTTAATATTTTAATCCATATTTTAATATTTTTTTGAAACCTTTAATTAGTTTATAAATATTTTTCTTCGTTGGCTTCTTAATAATGTATGCCTCAAATTTCTCCTAAGGTATATTTTATTCTTTATATTATTTAAAGATCTTTTCCATTCCTTGGAAACCCATTTTCTTATTTCATGATTAACTCCTTTTTGTTACCTTTATAGTCTCTTTTCATTACTAAACCCACCTCATATTTTATTTATTCTTTTTTCCTTGATGATGGGTGGAGTGTCCAATCAAAACATTGGACATTTCAAATATTGACACATAGTTTATTCCAAAAAAAATCTCAACGATAGTTGAAAATGTTGATGATGAAGTAGTCTATGATAGAAAACCTTGTGAAAAGGATAAAGATGATAGGATGCTTGTCAAGAGGTTGATTAAGGGATCATCTGAGTTCCCACGAGACATCAAATGATCAATTAACATCAAGAATGCTGAAGGAAACTATCCAAATATGAAAATTAATCATGTCAATATATATGAATTGTAATGATTGGAGTAAGAATTCCTTTATGCATACTTTATATATTCATTTATTTGTTTATGATTGAATGCATGTATGATAATGATACCTAGGTTGGATATGATGAATGAAGAATCTTTCGGTATGACAAGATTTGTATAATCCTTTTGTTTCAACCATGAATTAGTATCTCATGATTGATTCACTTATAATGAGTGAATGGGTAACAAAATCATGTTATGAATTTGTATAACACATGATAGTCAATTCTAATAGAGATAATATGTGAGACAATATTGTTGATGGATATGGAAGGATATAGTACTACGTCACAAATGTCCACTTGTCTCCCTGCTTATATTGCCATTTTATAATATAACCTTCTGGAAAATAGTGAGGAGCACCTATAAAGGAGAGGATTCCTAAGGTAATATATAGTAGAGAAAGAATTTCCTTGTAGTATGTTAGAGGTACATATGGGGTTGACTAGATGATATGTTGAGGTATTGGTTAGACCTTCCAATCGATGATGGTGGAATACATGATATAGAAATGTATGATTTTTAAATCAAGCGATAGGGATGGATTGAGTAGATGTGATCATGAGTATCGGCACATCGGTTTATTAGAATAAATATTTAGTTTCATCTTGTAATGGTAGGTATGCTAAGTAACACATGTACATTGAAACATAGTTCCATTTAATTGAGTATGATTAACAACTAAAAATGATTGAATTATTAGTTTTTTAATATTATTCTGAGAACACCTCATGGATGGTAGTAAATATTGAAAGAAAGGATTATAGGCATAGATAATCACATTTATTTGGTTGATTAAAAAAATTATGTTGTAGGTGGAATGGTCTCAAATATGAAAATGAGTGTAATTCTGTAAGAAATATTAAGTACTACACTAAGAGCCAAACACCATGAGAAGGAATCTCATACTTATGAAATTTATGAATTAGACTTGGACATTATAAGTTATATATATATATATATATATATATATATATATATATATATATATATATACTAACTGTATGTGTATGATAAATGATAGATGGTGGCTATTGAAAATGGAAAGCCTTGAAGGAAGGTCATTATTATGACAAAGGAACCCTGTATTGTTATAACATGACATATATATATATATATATATATATATATATATATATATATATATATATATATCAAAGGAACCCCGTATTGTTATAACATGATATATATATATATATATATATATATATATATATATAATATATATATATATATATGATTGAGAATATAGAGAAAAAAAAATCTTATTACATTATATCATATATAAATAGATGTATATTGATAATAAATTTTTTGGATTAATAATAAAGATAAATATAAATAAATTATACTTTTATTTTATTTTTTATAATTATAAATAAGTGGATATTCTGAATCTCGCACAATGTATTTATTAAGTTATATTATCAAAATTACAATCAAATAATTTACTCTAATATCAATTTTAAAATGCAAAAACCTAATATCAATTTTAAAATAAGAAAAAAAATGTTTTAAAACATTACATGGTTATACAAATTTCTAGAAAACAAATTTTAAAAAATATAATAATTATCAATTTTAAAATAAGGAAAAAAATGTCTTAAAACATTTCATTGGTTATACAAGTTACTAGAAGAAAAAAATAATCATTGAAAGGAAAGTACATTGATACACGATTTTCTTACCACATACCCTCATTAA
Source organism: Pinus albicaulis (assembly GCA_034641835.2). Lineage (NCBI taxonomy): Eukaryota > Viridiplantae > Streptophyta > Pinopsida > Pinales > Pinaceae > Pinus > Pinus albicaulis. The sequence goes on from JAXQQM020074543.1 coordinate 41,676, forward strand.
TTAAAGAATTTATCACGAGTCCAATTTCATATTCTTAATGTTGCCCCAAAAAAATAATTTAAAATCGTCCACTTCTCGCTCATATAGCTATTGAAACTTCTTATATATATTGGCTATATGATATAAGTCAATAGCAAGTTAATTTTGGTTGATTTGGGGTTTTTATTATCTTTCAGTAAGGAAATATAAAGAAGTATGGCACCTCGTTACTTCCCTCCACCCATAGATGTCAAATCTCGAAGTTTGTCACAGCAAAATTGGTCAGGCTTTCGTAATACTGGATCTCCACATATTAGAAGTTCAGAGTGAAGAAATGAAACAAATGTATTGCCTCGTTGGAGACCAACCCAAAAGCATAAGAAGCTTCAGGAAGAATCCAACCCAAAAGCATAAGAAGCTTCAGGAAGAATTATGCACAAAATGTGTCTGTACTAAACCTACTCCAAATGAGGTCACACAAAATGCATTTGTACTAACCCTACTCCAAATGAGGTCACAGATATTGTGAGTTTACTCAAACCCTACAGAGATGTAGAAGAAAAGAGTGTTTCTTATTGATTTCAAAACACTCACTGCAGCAAGAGACAGAAGGAACAAAAAATTTCCATGCATGAGTCTTCTCAATATGAGAAGGAAATCATAGAGCTCTCTTTGGGGCCACCCTACACCCCTTCAACCCCTGGTAAACTCTACATTGTTTTTTTATTTTTTTCAATAATTTTAACTATTTTCCTAACAAATTCTTATTTTGTGGTTTTTTCTGTGTTCAACACCAACCTGCAACATTACTTGTGAGACTTCAATGAATATAGCTACATTTTTATCTCAAGTAAGTATATTATCAATTCTCAATTTCTATGATTTTGATATAAATAGGGAAATATTTTGTTAAATGCATAATAAAGTGGTCCAAGTTGTTTTTAAAGGGATTTGAGTATAATTCATTTTAGGTTTCGAAATGTTCTCAAAATTTTGATGGATATGCACAAAGTTAAACAGTTAACAATTAGCTTTTTTCATATCTATTAGATTACCAAAATACTGAGAAAACTACAATTAAAATGAAAAGCCAAGTCAAATAATTGGCTAGGCTAGTTCTTCTTTATTAGATTTCCAACCTATTCAAGAAATGCAATGAGCATTCAGTGTTAAAAGTTAAATCAAATATTTTCTTTTGTTACATGCTTTTCCTCTTTAGCTGTCAGATATTACATTTACATCCAAATTCCTTTGCTTTTATTATTGATTTCAAACATATATGCACATGAATTTTCCCCATTCAGCAACCAATTTTCAAAATTTTCAAATGCATTGTTCATATTCTAGTTTTCAAAGTTCTCAAATACGTTGTTCAAATTATAATTTAAGTTACATTTTATTTAATGAGCAGGGACTAGCAGTTTCAATAGAATATGAAAAGAGGGGAGAGTTGCTCGAATTGTTCCCTCTGCACCCAGATGAGAACCTAAGGCCACCAACACTAAAAAGAAAGGGAGGTGATGGATAACTCACTCTTCGTACTGCAGATATTCAGATACAAGGAAGGTGGTGAAGACTCAAATAGTTATATCTATCTAATTTTTTCCTTATTCAGTGAATCTTTAATATGTGGCTATTCAGAGATTATGTATTATCATAGATCTCTTGTGTAACTGGACAACTTCGTTACTGTATTTATGCATACGTTTGATTCTGTAATAACTTAGATCTCTTGTGTAACTGGGCAACTTCGTTACTGAGTTTATGCCTATGTTTGATCCTGCAGTAATTGGGAAGTTTTGTATGCAATCTTGAAACGTTTTTCGAGTAATTCTTTTAAATTTAAGAATGTGTCTGTATGAATCATAAGACTATCATTGGATTCAGAAGATTATTCCTTAAACAGTCATGCTTGTTAATTTAATAACCTCTAAAATTATTAGTAACAGAATTTTTGATGGTATTGGATGTTTTTTTATTGGAAGGAGAATGTGGCATTCCCTCCCATGTTGGTTATCAAATTAAGTAGAAGTGGCCAAAACCTCAAATAGGGTTATTTTTTTGAAACTCAGTGTTCTTTTGTGATTATATTATTTTGTTTTTTTATAAGATGAAGGTTATGTGTTAAAAGTATTAGATATTTCCTTGCAAATTTTAATGGAATTGGTTCAAATATTTTATTTTATTTTTGAAAAATTTTCAAATAAATTTATGTGTTTTTTTTTTTTTTTTTTGTAAATTTGGTAGTACCTCACTATTTTCTATTTATAATTTGAAAGCAGGTTACAAAAAATAAAAATCCAGACTATGGCCTCAACCTGCCCATAGGAAACCAGGTCTGTTGGCCATCTTAAAGCGTTAAAATCAAGCCAAAATTGAAACTGTTTCATTCGTCCATGAGTCTCCTTAGCTAACTGCCCTATTACGCAATTATCTACAAGTTGGGGAATTAAAATATGTCCATAAAAAAAACCAAAATTCATCTAAAACCATGAGAAAATTGTAATACAAACTAGCCATCAGAGGAATAAACAGGTGCAGGATCCTTCACTGTGGAACCAGGCATATCCACTTGCTGCAGCTGCTGAAGTTGTTTTTCCATTCGGCCCACACGATCATCAATTCTACTGACACAATCAGTAGCCTGATACTGAGTAATTTTTATGTGATTCAACTGGTTCTGAATATCCTGAAGAAAATCCACAATTTTTGGCTCAATCCTTGCTGGATTAGGAGGAAAACTCTGCATTTCCTTAGCCAAAAGACACTTGACTATCCAGTAAGTATGGACAGTTTGCTCGAACAAAGTTAGACGACCCCTAGTATTACCAGGATCGGTGATAAAGTCCATGATTTCTGCTTCCACATCATTATCTTCTGGATCCGTATGGATTTCCCGTTCCCAGCCTCGAATCTCCTGCCGAACAGTGGAGGAGTTGCCAAGAACATAGTTTACTGTGAGGTTTTCTAAAACCTCTTGGTGTGACTTCCGACCATGGTTTTTAGAACTAGTCTCAGGTTGGGCCTGCTGTTTGCCTTTAGCAGAAAGGTGAAAAGAGCGACGCTTCCCCATGAGGGAGAGTGGCCTATGTATGAACAAATACAAGCAGGAATAAACAATTAGAACATTGACATCAGTTGTAAAGTAACTAGTGGACTGGCAGAGAATGCCGAGAAGTGCATAAACCAGGTGACTGTCGCGATGATGCGACATTAAAAAGCAGTGAACCCAATCCCGCAGAGAAGAAATAGAGTAAATAGAGTACATACAACCCACAGAGAACAAGGCATCAAAACCCGCCGCCCTATCAACGGAAGGAACCAACAAAAGTTCAATAGCCTAGAAAGACGAATGCTCAATATTTAGAAAATGGAAACAAAGACACCTTCCACCCCAAGTACCACCATGCAGAGAAAATGCCATAAACCCGACCCATTGATGTCACTGATAAACAGAGCTGTAGAGAACCCAGCCACGAAAATGAAACAGACGAGAAAAATTAACGAGGAAAAGACAACTCTTAACCCATCCACAGCTACTAGACAAAGGCATGAGAATTCCTCGAAAACCTTCCGACAGTTGAACATGGAATTTATACCAAATAAACCTTTGATAGTTAGCCTTCCCACCAACCAAACACAAAGGAAGGCAGACTTTGGCTGGAATTGCAACGAAAACAGATAAGCAACCAAAAAAATGACATGGGTCTCGAAAACAAGGTTCTACGGGGTGCAACAGAGGAACAGCAAAGCTAGTATCCATCAATAGAATCGAAAGAACCAGAACTTGTTGCGAACAATACAAAACCCTTGCGAGAGATATTAGATGTACATGAATATTATGATCGGTGGATCGATTGAACCGTTCAGGTTTCCAACACCGTGTCAAGGCTTCTCTCAAGGTTCGTGGCTCTCACGCCCTTCCGCGTGTCTGGGCCTCTTCTTTGCCGCCGCACTCTCGGGCCGGGCGTGTGTGGTGCCCTCTCCAGGCCGTATATTTGGCCCCGTTGAATTGGTCTAGAAGCTACAGGGCGCTGTGGGAATGGACTGAGTTCCTTTGCTTTGTTCCTTGCTGCTGCCATGGGTGAACCCGGGGGTGGGGATTCCTCTCCCACCCCTCCGCTATCGGCTGAAGAAGCCTTCCGTCGCCTATTAACTCAGAAGGGGAAGAAACGTCCTGCCCCTGAGGTTCCAAAATTCATTAAAAAACTTGAGGAATTCCCTGAGATAGCCCTGCAAGAAGATCAGCCGATTAAAATTGCCCTTGCCCTAGCTGACAGAGGGCTGGTCGGGCAATTTATGGGACGTTGGCCATCTACAAAAACCACGGATGACTGGATTCAACGCAACTGGAGGCCTCAGCTGAAAAACAGTGTGATCTGTTATGCGGTTGGAAGAGGTTTCTTCATTTTTGAGTTCACCACCAAAGAAGACCGAGATTTGGTTTTCAGAAATGGACCGTATTTCATGGGAAATCAGGGTTTGTATCTCAATAAATGGACCCCTGACTTTGATCCCTCAGTGGATGTTCCTAAGGAAGTACCAGTCTGGGTTCGGCTCCCTAACCTTCCGATCCACTGCTGGAGCTATCAATCATTGCAAAGGATTGGGAACGGTCTGGGCAGATTCATTGACAAAGCAGACAATAAAGGTCAATACACCTGTGCAAGAATCTGTGTGGAAGTTGACTTAGAGGCTGGCCTCCCTGAGGCGATTAAAATCACAGTGGGAGAATGGCATCACTATCAAAAGCTGGACTACGAGCAACTACCCTTCAAATGCAGAATGTGTCATGAACACGGACATTTCCAACGGAACTGCCCCAAATCTCCGACCGGGACAAAGGAGGACGAAGAAGGATGGAAAGAAATCAAAAGAGGCAAGGCTATCCCTAGACCATCAGAGAAGAAAAATTCTGGACCAGTAGGAAAGTCTCAGCCCAATCCTAAGGCCAATAAAGAACCAATTGTGGGATCTTCCTCTGGTGGGAACGCAGAAACCATTGGGGCCCAAAAAGATCCGGAAGACTTGACGAAGGAAGTAAAAGAAACTGGTGCTGAAACAATCACCCCCCAGCATCAGGAGGCAATGAAGGAAATATAGATAAGGAAGACCATATCAGCCTGGCTTCCGAATCTGATGAAGACTCAGAAGGAAGAACCTACGAATCAGACAGCTCACAAGCCACCCCTATCAAATCAGCCAGGGGTCGAAAATCCAAGAAGAAACAGAGAGAGGAGAAAACTTATCTGGATGTTCTCCAAGGCTCTCAAAAAACTCTCAAGGGAATGATGAATACGAGATCAGGGCGCAAGCACGGCTCGGCTCCAAAAGGAGCCACAATCTCCCAAGCCAATAAATAATGAAGTACGTCTCCTGGAATTGCAGAGGATTAGGCAGCAGGCTAAAAGAAGATGCCCTGAAAGATATAGTAAGAATGTATTCGCCTGAAATCCTTCTCATCCAGGAGACAAAGTTGGAGGAAACTCCCCTCCTCCATGCTAGCAAAACCTTCTGGCGCAAAGGCTTTGGTTGTGCTGTCAGTGCAAGAGGCGCATCCGGTGGAATCGCTACCTTCTGGGATAGCTCTACCTATGACCTGATTCAAAAAGACAGCTCCTCCCATTGGCTGCTCACGAAGCTCCTCCATAAAGACTCCGGACAACAAGTAAGTATGTTCAATATATATGCTCCTGTTCTTCCTTCTGAGAAAAAATTCTGTTGGGAATCGATCTTGACCTATCTTTCGCTGCATAATCCTGAAAACATTATCATAGCTGGTGATATGAATGTCACTCTTGCTGTAAATGAGAAAAAGGGAGGCTCCCTGGTCAGGGACCCAGCTAGAGAATGGGTTGAAGACCTCATGTTGGGATGGGAATTGGAGGATATCAAGCCCACAGCAGGGAAGTTCACCTGGTCTAACAAAAGGGTGGGGCCAAATCATATTGCAGCTCGGTTGGACAGATTTCTGGTCCAATCCTCTTTCCTAACTTGCGGTCTAACGGCCTCGTCCAAAATTCTGCCAAACAGCACCTCTGATCACAAACCAATTATTCTCGAGCTGTCCACGGAAGAAAATCTTGGCCCTATCCCCTTCAGATTCAGTTCACTATGGCTTCAGCATGAGGGGTTCCAAGAGATGGTTTCAGATGCCTGGAAAAGACCTGTTCATGGTTCCCCTTTCTACGTGTGGGAAGAAAAAATGAGGGGGCTCAAAAAAAGGCTCAAGGAGTGGGCTAGAACGCTGAAAACTCCCTCCTCCAAACGTAAGATGGCCTTGGACAGTCTTGCTGCCCACCAAATATCATTGGAAAACTCAGTTGTTTCCCAAGATCTTCTTCAGAGAGAAGTTGAGCTGCAAAAAGAGTTCCATAAAGCAAGTAGGGAAGAAGAAGAACTCTGGAGGCAGAAATCCAGAGCTCTCTGGCTACAAGCCGGGGACAAGAATTCTAGCTTCTTCCACAAACATGCTGAAGTTCGCAAGCAATTCAAAGCTGTTAAAGAAATACATCATCAAAATGCAGTAGTTAAGGATTTTGAAGACATCAAGCGGGCAACTCATTCTCACTTCAAAGATCTCTTCTCTGCCCCCGATGATCCACCAATGGATCCCCATGCCTATCCGATGAATTTGATTCCTCAATGTGTTCAAGATGCTGACAATTCTATGCTGACTGCTCCAATCAGTATGAATGAACTTAAAAATACACTGGACAGTATGGAACCAGATAAAGCTCCTGGTCCAGATGGGTTCCCTGTTAGATTTTATCTTTCCTGTTGGGACATAATAAAAAATGACCTCTTGAGAATGATCAGAAAATCTCAATCTTGTACAAAGATCGGAGGCGGCATCAACTCAGCTTTTCTGGCATTGATTCCGAAAGAGAAAGGTGTTGCTGATTACAGCAGATTCAGGCCAATCTCGTTGTGTAACTCCAGTTACAAGCTGATCACTAAAATTATAGCCAATCGCCTCAAGAAAATCTTACCGACCATCATCCCTGAAAACCAAGGAGGATTCATCAAAGGGAGAAAGATTCTTGACAACATTGTGCTGGTTCAAGAAGCTGTTCATTCAAGCTATCACCGAAAGGAGAAAGGTATGGTGATTAAGCTGGACTTGGCAAATGCATTTGACAGAGTAAAGCATGACTTTCTGTTTATGGTTATGAAGAAAATGGGTTTCTCTTCAGCCATCATTAACTGGATAAAAGCCTGCATTGCCTCTCCTTGGATAGCGCCTTTGGTTAATGGTCGACCTTCAGATTTTTTCCAAGCCTCTCGGGGCCTAAGACAAGGCTGCCCTTTGTCCCCGCTTCTTTATGCCATTCAAGCCTCTGTTCTAAGCTTTCAAATGGACCATAATCAACAGACTCAAACCCTGCCTGGTCTTCGTATGGTTCATCAGGTCAAAGATATAAACCATGCCCAATTTGCTGACGACACTTTATTGCTGGGGGGGGCAAGCATAAACTCTGCTAAATCCTTCAAGAAGGAGCTGGACATTTATAGAGAGGTCTCGGGCAGCAAGATCAACTTTCTAAAAAGCACAATCTATAGCTAGAACTGCTCGATGAAGGAATTATCTGATATAGCAAGGATTCTTGATATGGAAGGGTCTTGGGCCTGGGACTCCTTTAAATACCTAGGGGTACCAATTTTCAAGTCCACTCCTAAAGCTGCCCACTGGCTGCCACTTCTGGACAAGATTAAAGGCAGAATCCATGCCTGGGGTGCTTCATGGCTGAATAACGCTGGAAAGATCATTCTGATGAAAGTTGTTCTCTCAAGTCTTCCGCTATATCAGCACTCTATCCTCCTTGCCCCAAAAACCTTCATCAACAAGATGGAAGCTCTCCTAAGGCGTTTTCTGTGGGAAGGGGGAAAAAATAACGAAAGAAGGTTGCATCTTGTTAAATGGGATATTATTAAAAAGCCTTTTATGGAAGGAGGTCTACAAATTCGAGATCTGGCCGCCCAAAATCAGGCTTTGGGAACCAAGCTGCTATGGGACATAGTCTCTGGAAAATTAAGTTGGAGCAAGAAAGTCCTGTGGAGAAAATATTTTCATGGGAAGCGCCTTAGATGTTTGGACCAGCTTCCTAGAACCTCTAAAGGTTCTCCTGTGTTTAAACTCTGCATCAAAGCTCTGGATCATTTCAGTCATAAGCTGTATTGGATTCCAGGCAATGGGCAAAAAATAAGAATCTGGGATGACTCTATCCTGGGTGATCAACCTTTAAATCAGATGGAAAATCTTACCAATATCAAAGACTGGCTCCAGGCTCGCAATTTAAACACCCTCTGGGACATCTCCTCTTGGACGGAGGATAGACTATGGGAATGCTGGCACCTGGGGGAGGTCCCTCAGAGGCTGGAAGGTGAAGCCTCAGTTCGCTTGGATAATCTTCAAGGAAAAGCTCCCTTAAAAGCTTCAGCAAAGGACAAACGAGGTTGGGGTTCTGTCTCAGGTTCGTATACAGCATCTGAAGGCTACAAAAGCATTATGACCATTCCGAATGTTCCTCCAAATCCTGCCCAATGGAAATTTATTTGGAATTTCCCCTCTCTACCCAAAATTGATTTTTTCTGCTGGACTTTAGCTCACAATAGCATTCTCACTTGTGACAATCTCCGCAAGCGCGGTATGGAAGGTCCATCCTGGTGCAATCTTTGCATGTTGGATGAAGAAACAGCAGATCATCTGTTCTTAACCTGCCCCTTTGCGCTAGAAGTCTGGAAGGGGGTCCTTATGCTAAATTCGGATAAATTCGAGCTCCCTAGGAACATACCAAATCTTTTCCAAACCTGGAGAAAATTATCTCCTTTTGGTCTTTCCAAAAATCTCCTTCTCAAAAATTGCTGGCTGTGGATCCCCAAGATTGTTTGCTGGAAGTTGTGGCTGGAAAGAAACAACAGACTATTCAGAAACGAACGCTGCAAATCACCCAGAGTCATCACCAAAGTCAAAGCTCTTTTGGGTGAAATTCTAGAAGCCATTTCTGCCAATAAGTCTGGAAAAGCTCTGAACAGAGAAGAAGAACTCTGGTTGAATGGACTGGTCCCTAACCATAAGAACTGTTCCACCCTTTCTGCAAGTGTCCATTCCACCTAGGAAATTAGACTGGAGGAGCAAGAGTTCATCAAATGGAGGTCGGCACTGAATGAGCACTGCCTATTTTTTGACGGGGCCTCCAAAGGCAACCCTGGTATCGCTGGAGGCGGTGGGGTTCTCTTGGGCCCTGATGGATCTGAAGTGATCCGGTTTGCTTGGGGTCTGGGCAGGGAATCAAATAATAGAGCGGAGGCTCTGGCTCTGTGGCAGGGTCTTCATCAAGCAATCAACGGTAACTTCCTCTCCATTTCAGTCTTCGGGGACTCCAGGATCATTATCCAGGTGCTGAACACCAAAAAGTACCCCTCTCAGATCCATTTATCAGCTATTCTCAGGAAAATTAGACTTATCTTGCCCAAATTCCACAAGATCTCTTTCTATCATATCCCCAGGAATTTAAATGCCCAGGAAGATATGGAAGCCAATCTTGGCGTTCTGCGAAGTAAAAGATCACTATCCGTCAACTATGTCGACTCCTCCTGCAATATTCCTTAAGTCATGTATTCTCTGGGCCAATTTTCTGCTGGGTTTTCCTCTGTTCCCTAGGCCCTTCCATTTCCCCTGCTATCTGAACCGCAACATCTTTAATGATCATCTGAAAACAATCCTGGTTCACTCTCTTATGAAGCAGTCTGGTCCTTCCTATCATCTTCACGATCTCTGCTATTTCCTTGTTCACTCTGCTGTAAGCATCCGGTTCAGAGGCAGCTGTGTGATCCACTGCTGCATTTTCAACAGAAGCCAAAATGCCCTTTTCACTAGCCATAGCGCATTCAAAGGTAATAGAAAGAAGGGCTCCTCTTACGATGCCCTGAAATGCCAAACGAAGGTCCTGAACGTTGACCCGGAGAGATTTCAAGCCACCAGCTCCACTCTGCCAGCGCTCATCTGCAGACTTGTCGGCAATCTCAGAGCTTCTAATTTTGATCCCTTCTCCATCGCTCCATCGGATCACGTCAACACTGAGCGAAGAAATCTGCTGTTGGGTTTTTGCAATCACTGCTACATTGTTTACAGCCTTAAGAAGAAAAATAGGCTCTGCGCTATCAGCCAGAGCAGTAATGTAATGGCAAAAGGCCACTGTTTTGGCGCTCTTTAATAAATTTTAACCGTTCCTGTCTAAAAAAAAACAATGAGAGATAGTAGAAAGACAAATACATACCCCAACATAACTGGATAGCTAATGGAAGGTATGGCGTTCGACTTCCTCCTGTGTTGCCTTCGAGCTTGCTCAAGCAAAGAACATTGCATGGCAGAGTGAAAATAGCTATGCAAGAAACTTATTGTGTTAAAGACATTCCATCGTCGGTCTGAAAGAATAGGCTGTCGACCCTGCTAGATCATTAAACTCTGATCCATCACACACTTCCTTAAGCACGAATCAATCGGTGCCATGATAAATCTTAATTGCGTGAAGGACGAGAGGCAGCCAACTATCATGGCTTGTCATTACGCTGTTGACAGATGTACACCCCAATCGGGGGGTCGTTGTTGTGCATAGTCATGTAGATCCTTTTTCACAATTAGTTGAAGAGAATGAAGTTCCACATCCCAGATGGCATCAATGGGACGAACCTCTATAGAGTGATCAGGATTTTTACAGCCCCAATTTTCCAAATAATCAGCAGCTTCATTACCTTTTCGTCGAATGTGAGTCGGGATTACATACTGAATATGTTTAAGCAACTTGCTTACTTCTTGAATAAGAGCAGCTGTGCGCCAACTTTGAGTTATTTTCTCCCAAGGTGTTCCATGCTGCAACTTGTGGAGGACTCCTGTAACCATTGCAGAATCTCCCTCTACTATAAGGCACTGGTAATTTTCTCGGATAGCAATAAGAAGACCTTGTTTAACTGCCATGAGTTCAACTTCATTATTAGTGGCAAAGCCCAAGTCCGAGGCATAAAACTGGCAAACTGCCCCCTGAGAATTATGAAAAATCCCACCAGAACCAGCTTGCCCAGGGTTTCCTTTCGATGCCCCACCATAATTGAGTTAAAAAAAACCTTGTTGAGGGGGCTTCCACTTATCCTCGATAGATTGGCAAGGTGGTCTATACTTCCATAGATTTTTATAGAGCATTTGAGGTTTGAGGTTTAAATAGTCCAACATCTGAGATTCAAAACCCACAGTCTGCCAATCCTCCTCTGACCAGCTTTCCACTAAAATAGTTTCACGAATATTGTCAATTGAGCGTTGCCAGATCTGATTCATTGGTTGTGCAACCTCTCTAAAAACCCTTTGATTCCTTTCTTTCTAAATATTCCAAAGGAGGAATACAAATGAGAGATTCCAGGCTTTGTTTAACACTTGACAATGAAACCCCCTGCCTCCAACTACGGATGGTTTCCGTGATGCTTTGATTGTTTTTATCAGCTTGACAAAAGTAACAACGAGATGGACCTAACATTCCGCGCTTCTGTAAATTCTCCCAGGTTATATTTTATTTGAATTAAAAGTAACCTGTGTCTTAATTTTGAACCCATTTTTATTTATTTTTTTATTTATGATAAAATCACATTTTCGTTTTTCAGTAATTTTTTTGGAATTTTAGAATCTAGGTTTGTATGTATTTAAAGATACATTTCAAGAAATAAAAAATAGCTAGAATTGTATTTCATAATTTTCATAAAAAAAATACATATGTAGAATCATCATTTCCTTACTTTCTAAGGAAATTTTTTCATAATTTTCATAAAAATAAATAAAAAAATAAAATAATTAGAGATCATTTACTTACTTCTCAAGAAAATGTTTTCATACTGAATTAAAAGAAACTAAGAATCAAGTAAAAAAAAATTAATAACACCACCTAAACTTATTCGGAAATTGTGAAGGTTTAAAATCCATGGCTTCAGGGGTTAAATTTGACCGGTCCTCCTACCCATCATAGAACTCTTTTATGATGATCTCATTTTTAAACAACCCTTCATATCACTTTTAGCATTTCCTTTTACGAGTTTCATATAAGTTAAAAGTAACAAAAAAAAATACAATGGATACGTGCAAATATTGAAACCGATGCAGTTAAACTTTGAAGAGATTAGGATGAAAAACAACGTTACATTGCTAAAAACAAATTTCCAAACTTTCATTTTTAATTAGATTTATTTTTTAGAAAATATAACATTTTAGTTTAAATTTCAATAAGATTTTACTAAAATGATGTTGAACGTGTTGATATTAGATATTTTCAATCAAGGTATTAAAATGAAAGTAAAGGTCACTTGAACTTACTGAAGTTAAGATGAATCGTTTCCCAAAGAAGAGTCTCCTACTCATGAGGGTCAGTTAAAGGAGGAGTCTCTTCTTACAGGAATTCCATGGAGGAAGGAAAATATTTAGGGTAAATTTTAAGGATAGAAGTTTATCTTAAAGTTTAGCAACCTAAGATGAATCATTTCCCAAAGAAGAGTCTCCTACTCATGAAGCTCAGTTAAAGGAAGAGTCTCTTCTTGCAGGAATTCCATGGAAGAAGGAAAATATTTAGGGTAAATTTTAAGGATAGAAGTTTATCTTAAAGTTTAGCAACCTTGGCGAATCTTACTAGTCCCTAGTATCCAAATTTTAAAATGTTTGATAATAATTTTGTAAAAAAGTTTAGATTTCTAATTATTTTATATTACACAATATATAATATTGGCGATTTTTAAGATAAAATAATTTTATACTATAAAATTTAGGTGAATTCATTTTTTTTAAAACTAAAATTGACAAACTTTTTTTTTGGAAAAAACAAGGAATATTAGCCCCTAAAATTTTCTCTAACCTTCATAGATAAGTTGAAAATTATATTATGATAAATAGAAGTATACATTGTGCTTACATATATGCATTATACTTATCCTTTAATTTCATTTCATGTGATAATATATATGCTTTCAATAAATTTTAGATGAATATATTTAATAGATTACTATATTAAATAAATGTATTTAACACATTAATAATTTAAAAATGTTTAACTTGTTAATTTAGAAGTATATTAATTAGTATATTTAATATTTGTTGAATTACTATTTTAAGAGTGTTAATTAGTTAATTTAAAAATATATCAAATATTCTTGTTTAATAAATTAATAATTTAAGAATGTTTAATTTGTTACTCGAAAAGTATAAATAAATGTATTTAATATTATTTAAGTATAATTATTTAAAATTAGATTTGCATTAAATATAAAGATATATATTTATTCTTGTATGCTCTAAAACTATTTTTGTTTGGCTAAGTGTTGTATTTCTCGGACATAAGAAAACAAAGTAAGGTCCCTAGATCTAGAGGCATCTAATAAGAGTGAAACTTTGTCCCCTTATGGGCCACCAATGGGTAGTTCCAGGTGGCATGGTTTTCCTTGAATAATAGTGATGAGTCAACCTACATTTGCGAATAGCATCAAATGATGGTTGTCCCCATTGTTAGTTTGAAAACTGAGTTATGATGGGTTTTCCCACTTCTTAAAAAAATAAAGATATAAGTTTGTTCAAATTCATTAGATGTAATTATATGTTTAATGTATAGATATATAACATGTATATGTGCATTTCTCTATAAATAGGTGGGGCTAATCCGTGGCTTGAGAAATCACTACCTAGGGGGAATTTAAGCTATCAAAATCACTTAGGAATTGAAGTTAACTAGGACCACACTAATCTGTACTAATGGTCGGATTGGTGCCCACAGGGTTTGAATTGGTGACCTTTTCACCACATGGTGCCTTAACAAAACACTATCACCTACTACTCTACCCTCCCATCACACAAACATGTATCATATGTACTTCATTTCGATTTTAATTCTAATGGTATGATGATGATGAGGAGGAGGAGGAGGAGGAGGAGTTACATCCAATGAGACCAAGAATTATCTACTAGATCTTAAGAAAGAATATATTACTTGGAATTCTTTAGAACTTTATTTCTATTCTCAATCAAAGCATTAAGAGAAGCATTCCAAGATCAACACAGTTTTGTTGAGTTAAAAGGTCAAGAAGGTTGGCAGTGTGACAAATATTTTGAAACTTACATCTAATATCAGTATACTATGAATAATATAAGAGAAAGTGTTTTTTTATCTGCAACCCTTTTAGTATCACAAAGATGGCATACTCTTTCATCCCAAGGAGTTTTGGAAATTGACCAAAGCTCAGTTTCATTATGGAATTCATGAGAAATTCTTCTTATTTTAGTAATGTTTATTTTATTCTTCACACTAAGTCAAGACAAAGAGATGCTTTTGATTCTTGATATTTGGGTTTCTCACCTCCTTATAATATCTTAATTTATTTTTTCCCTCTAATTCCTCATCACACCATAATTTATCCTTAAGATTTGAAATAATAATATTTTTAATATCATCCTTATTATGAAAAATGGTATTCATTTATTTCCCAATAGTCTGACCAATATGAGACATCTTTATGCCATCCCAATTTAAGCTTAATGTGGTTTTAGCTTGAATTTGAAGCAATTTTAGGAAGCCTCTTGTATCTTGTATTCCATGTTGTTTGACATCTCTTTATAGATTAGATACTTGGTCATAAACATGCTCTAAATGAGGGAAATACTTTCTTTGATGAGGAGAATAGGATATGGTGTAATGTATGTCTTGTTTAACATTTTGCCTCAATCAAATTACATAAAAAATAAATTAAAATAAAATTAATAATTAATATTATAATTAATAATTAAATCAACCTAGATCTATATTAAATATGGATCTACCAAACATGAAGAGGCATTAAATCTCTTCAAATAAAAACGTCTTTTAGAGTGAAAAGAATTTTGATCCCTCTTGACACTTGGTAAATCCAAAATGATAAATCTAAATTAATATAACATACAACCTCACTCATAATCAGTATAACTTGAAAAAACTTGAACATGTGTACATGGCAAATCCTATCCATAATAAGTTTTAATATAAATCCGGAAAGTTTACACGCCAAAATAATTACCTATGGTTAAAATTTACTATATGAAGATTTAAAATATATTCATTAAAAATAGAAGAAGATTTAATTTTTTGGCAAATGCAAAGTACCTGTAGTGAAGAAGCAGGACTATCCTTGCCTATAGTTGTGGCCAGAAATGGCACTGTAGTAGTGTGTTGTTTTTAAGGGGAAGTCTCTTTGAGCGATTCCGTCGTCTGTCTAGAACGTATAAAGATATGCCACGTGTTTAAACTTTACACTGTTTTCGGCTTTCTGGGGTCGCGGGTTCGATCTGCCCCAGTAGAACTGACGGGTCTAGGTTGAGGTGAAGCGATTATAAGCAAAGTTCAAGCGCTTGAAGTTGTGGACATAAATGGCACTGTTGTAGTGTGTGTTGTGACCTTATATGTGTTGAGTCAAATAACAACGTGTGGGAATCCCAAGCTTGTTGTTTTGGGCTCTTCACATCAGCTTAAGTAGAAAAGCTAGTTAATGAGTGAGAGGTTGTTACATGTCATTTTCAAGACTTTCAAATAGGTTTCAAAGTCTAATATGTTTAATATGTCTATGTGTGATTTCACACATGTCTATTTAAAAATATATATTATTTAGATTAAAAATATATATAATAAAAAATAAAATTAAATAAATGTATTTGATGCGTAGGAGAAGTGGTATAATTATATAATTTTCACTTTTGTGTGATAAATAAATATTTCAAATCCATGTGAAGTAATGTAATTTAATATTGACTTTAGAAAAATAAATTAAAAATGAAAAAAAAAACATATATTTTCACTTTTAACTATGAGTTAGATATATAATTCTTATAATTTTTATTTTATTTTAAAAACATTTAAACAAATTATTTGAAAATATATATAAAAAATAAATTTATTTCAAGATCAATTTTATATATTTGTATATAGAGAAAGTAAAAAAAAAAAACAAATTAATGTTGTTTATAATAAAATATTTCAATGTCTTTCGATAAAAGTAAATGAAAATAAAACAATTCAATTAGCTCCTAATAAAAATGATAAGAGCTAGATGTATATTTCATTCTATTTTTAATATAAAATTAATACGTGACATTTAAAAATATTACTAATGGTAAAAAAGTTGAATTTGGGTCACAAATACAATATTTCAATGACCATGTTAAGTAAAATATTTCAATATCAACTATATATATATATATGGGGTTAAACAAAAACAATGTGTATATTATATAAAACATTTGGAAAAAAAATATCTTATGCTTAAAAATCTTCAACTAGTATTAATATTCTACACTTTGGTCATTTTGAGCTATATTTTTTGGTCAATTTTATATGAAATCCAACAAAACAGTGTTGGATTTTCATTTTTAAATTAAGTCATCTACATAATCCAAGTGTCCAAATAGATTTTCAAAGCATTGAATCCATTTATGCACTTGTCCATTTTAACCATAGATTTATCAGGGAGACCAAATATCTTTAGTTAGAAACTTTTTTTCAAGTTTTGCACTTTAAAATAAGTTTCCACCTCAAAATATTGGATCCCTCTCCCCACTTGCTAGATCTAGGGTTAAGATGGATCTCAATTAAGATATCATATTTATTTGACATTCCACCCCAACTCTTCACATTTCAATCAATCTCCTTATTCCTCAACAATGCAGAGGCTACCATTCTTATCCTATATCTTAAATATCAAAAAACAAAAATCTAATAAAAACTATGATGAGAGGACAATAACACATATTACAAAATTGCATCACTTACCACTACTTAAATGTGACAACAACCAAAATGGATGATTATACATTCTTTACCCAACATCCATTTCTAGATTCCAAATAATTATTTTATGCATCTAACAATAAGTACAAAGGAGGTATTTTTCTTCAAGAAAAAGGGGTAGCTTTCCTCAATAGAAAAATGGAAAACTATCTTTTCTAGACTCCAAATAAATATTTTATGCATTTGACCATAAGTACAAAAGAGGTAGTTTTCCTCCCAAAAAAAAAAAGAGTAGCTTTCCTCGATAGAAAAATGGGAAGCGGTCTCATAAGGGAGATTGGACATCTTTGAAAGACATAAAACTATACCATGGAAATGAAATGTAGCTCAGTCATGCATCTAACAATAAGTACAAAGGAGGTAGTTTTCCTCAAAAAGACAAAAAAAAAAAAAAAAAGCTTTCCTCAATAGAAAAATGGGAAATCTTCCCGTAAGAGAGATTTGGACATCTTTAAAAGACATAAAACTATACAATGGAGATGAAATGTGGCTCAATGAAACCACGAATATTTTTGTGATGTTACGAGGAACTTTGATGTATAATTAATAAAACTAGGCAGGGAGTTGAATGTGAAATAAACTATAAATTTTAGGAATTAGGTAGGCTGGTACGTAAAGGGGAGGTTGTGATATTATTTTAGGAATTAGGTGTAGCTGGTACGTAAAGTGGAGGTTGTGATATTAGTTTTATAAAAATACAATGACACGATTGCCTTTACAGACTAATGTGCTTGCTTGGTGTATGCGTTTATTATAATCGTGATTCGAAGAAGTGTAAAATAATTTAAATAAATATTCTCTAAGCAATTTTTTAATCAAATAAATTAGAGTAGTGGGTAAATTAAAATGAAATTAACGCAACTTGATATATTTTTAAATAGAAAAAGTATATGTTTAATATATTTATATAAATTTGGATTTATTGATCAGATTTTTAGAGGTGTAAATTTTTTGAGATATTGACTAATTTAACAATCAATACTTAATTTTATATTTTTAAAGTAATTATCTAATTTTAATTAAAAGTTTATATTAATAATTTAAGTGTGAAAAGAGAAGTTCATAAACAAAATAGATATTCAAAGCATTTTATGTATATTTTTTCTTTCTCTGCAAATAAACATAATAGTTTCAAGGGTTATGATTGAATCTATTTATTTAGTAGAATTTGAATATTTGGTAAATATTGAATTAAAAATTTGGGGAGGTGAGAGCGGGAGGGGTTATCTTTTGCCCCGATGAAGAAAGGGTGATTCAATTTGTTTTGGGTTTAGGGGTTTCTTTAAATAATCAGGCCGAATATTTAGCTTTGTGACAAGGTTTGGATTTGGCTCTCTCCAAGAAAATTCATCACCTGATGGTTTTTGGTGACTCAATGATTCTTATTCAGCAAGAGAGTAAAGTAAAAGGGAATATTGAGCATACCCTAGCTCCTATTTTGCATTGAATCAAGCTTCTATTGGATAAATTTGACTTGACTGAACTCTTCCATGTCAAGAGAAACCTCAACACGATGGCAAATTCTCTAGCCAATCAAGGAGTTTTATTAGAACAAGGTGTTTTGAAGGTTGATGAAGGGGATGTGATTAAGAAAGAAATTCCATGAGGAATATAATAAGAACCATATTGCTTCAAATATTTATTGGAACAAGGTGTTTTGAAGGTTGATGAAGGGGATGTGATTAAGAAATAAATTCCATGAGGAATATAATAAGAACCATATTGCTTCAAATATTTATTGGAATTAATTTTTGGATAATTCGACAACTCTCATCATTTCTCCCTATCAGGGATTATTTTGAAATCATATTAATCGATATAACTCCCTCTGGGTTGTGGCGGTTGTTCCTTTGGAGGTACGAGTCTGTGTGGCACTTGGATGGTATTCGTCATGCTTCGTCAGATAGAGGACAGGTGGAGAAGAGATTTAGTGGTTAATAAATCAATCAGAATGTTTGAATCCTTCATTCCTCCATTCGTGAAACTAAATGCATATGTGAGATCCTTGCCCTCGATGGATTTTTCTCCAGCAGACAACATTTACATAATTGGTTTCGAATTTCCTTGATCGATTAGTGCCATCAGTTCAATGCATCATTCATGGCAGAGTCAAAGGTCTCAAATTAAGGAGAATTGGCTTAACGGTTTATATAGAGCGTTGGAATGACTCAGATAGCACATAGTTTATGGTTAGATCCATAATTTTCCAAGATAGATTGGATGGTCTAGAGTGGGATTATTTTCATGGAGCAAGATTCTAGTGCAGGAGAGGAATATATCAACATTTTTTAGTGCAAATGGTAGGTGTTATGGAATTCCTCCAATCTTTGATTTCAAGGCATGCAGATATTATTTTGTCTTAGTCACGGGATCATTTTGAGCTTTTAAATTAGAAAATGGGCATACTAGAAGTCAAGACAGACAGACTGTAACTTATGACAGAAATGTTGAGCTTTGCATGGATAATTTGACCTCGACAATGGAATTCAATGCTAACAAGGCTCGTAATAGCGCATTCAAGGATACCTTGCCGCAGTGATATGGGAACTCAACATTGCATGAGGAAATTGGCATAGACATCGTTGTTAGCTAGGCCTCCCCTCCTTCTCAGCCTGAGCCAAAAGCAAACGAAGTTCAGGTCAATCTTGTTATGGGGGAAATGTAGTGGTATAGTTATATTTTAGTTGTTTTTCTAATTTTATGCAAATATATAGTGCTTGTAGGTGTTTTTAGGAGATTGTGTGAAGAAAAAAAGTTTAGAATAGTTGTCTATAGAATATCCTTGCACTTTTTGGATATTAGCAGAAGAAATTTTGATTCAAGATGTACAAGGTATAATAATTTAATGCAATATATAATTGTTTCCTTTAAAAAATATATTGAATTAAATTTTAAATTATGAGGGTTATCGCATTCTTTGTAAATTTGAACAATTTCAATGTATATTAGTTAAAATAAAATGTATATTATTTATATTATTATGTAAATATTTGCATTATATTCTAAATTTTTTGTTTTATGTTGTTTACCTATAAATATTTATTTATTTTTAATTTTAGGATATGTTTCAACTCTACATTGAGCACAGGCGAAATCACACATCGCCTTTGTACTAGACTATATAATATGTCTCTTGACGCAAAGATAAGATATAGATACTAAGAAAAATGGATAACTATAAAATGCAAAATTGATCCAAGTTCTATTTAACACAACTAATCATTTAAAAAAGTATTATTTATTTTTATAGATGTATTCCTTTATAGATTATTGGAGCAAATATAGTATTAAAAAATGATATTAAAATATATATAAAATAAAGGAAATACTAGATGTGTGTCCAATGTTCAACATTGTATTCAATGTGTTTTTGCAACAATTTGTTTCAAGGCCTTGTAGTTCCACTCCTTGTCATTATTAGCTTAAAAGATATTACCCTTTTTTAGTTCCAACATGACGGGAGGTAGAGGGTCCCTAGAATTCTAGGAGGATCCTATTGCAATGGATGCATGAGATGGAGGGTTCACCACACCATCTAGATGCCAAGATGTGTCATGACATGTTGCATGAGTTTCTTTATCAAATATATTTATATAATATCTTCATATTTTTACTACGTTGAATGCCCATAAATGCATCCAGTTCCTTTTTCCAATATATCAATTCTACTACATGTTTGGATATACCAATATCATAATTATATCTTACTACATCATTTTGTTGAGTTCTTTAATCAAATTTTACCTACTATCATCACTTCCCTTTGATCTTTGCATTAAAAATTCCACATTAAGTATTTCTAATATCCTTCGTACATTGATTGAAAACTTTCATGAATTCTCCCCCTTTATAATGGATGCAAATCCTTTTACCACAATGAAAATGCACCATCCTTCTCTTAACTAACCAAAAAAAGCTAGATTCAGACTGGAACAAAACTAAAGCAACAACAGGGCACAAATGAAATACATAGAAATGAAAATGCATAAGCACTCGGTCAAGGAGATGCCCCTCTATGCTAAAACATATCAAAAACCAATTCTAAAATGAAATACAAACCAAGAGGAACTAAAGAAAAAACTAAAGCAACAATGGGGCACAATTGAGATACATAGAAATGCAAATGCATAAGCACTCGATCAAGGAAGATGCCCCTCTACGCTAAAACATATCAAAAACCAATTCTAAAATGCAATACAAACCAAGAGGAACTAAAGAACTCATATTGATTTCCCAACTTAACGGCCATATTTTTCTTAATCCTTTGTACATGCATAAGGAGTAATAAAACGTATTCAGATTAAAAAATGCACGCTAATTCAAAGTGATACATTTACCAAGTTACTTACTTGGTCTCCCATCCATGCAGTATGGAGTAGGTGAAAGAATGTCCCTCCATTTATATTTGTAGCCCTTGAATCAAAACCTATTTTTTCTAATCTAAAAAAAATTATAGTGTAAAACATAACATATTCAATTTAAAAATATTCAATCAATTTAAAATTTAAAGAATTATCAATGAATCTTTTAGCATCATTGGCCTCTCAATTTTGAAGGATTAATTTATGTCAATGTCATTGTTCATAATAGTCTCAATTACACATTTTACTTTTAAATTTTTTTAACTAGAAAATGATTTCATCCGTACTTACCACTATATATGAGAAGCATATATATTACTAGCAATTGCTCTTAAATGTGCAAAACCGAAGGAATAGAAGATTAGATTTGCGAAGATCATCTTGAAAAACTAAATCACTAATTATAAAAACTCTTATTTCAGATAGAATAAATATTAGTTGTAGATTTTTTGAGAAAAAAATTGAGAAAACACTATTAGAAAGAGCAACCTTTTACTTCAATAGTTAGTTGTTGGTTGATAAAAATGTGTAGTTGCAACATTTGGTTATGCACGGAGTAAGATGAAAGATGAAAAATTATGCTAGTAAATAGTTAAATAACCACAAAAAATCAAGTGATATGTATACAATTGATCTCAATGAAGAAAAACATAAATGAACATTCTTAATAAGAAGTAGGACCCCAATGGTAAGGAATCCTAAAATTATAAAATTAAAATCCAAGGAAAAATTATACACTTTAAGACTTGAGTTGACTTTGTATTATATTATTATTTTTATGTCGTAAGACGTTCTTATTTGAAAACAACTCCCCTAGGTGCCACTGTGTCAATGTCTCTGTTTTAATGGACCCTGGTGCAATTTTTTGATATATATGTTTTTTATAATAAAAATATTGACATATTGTAATGAACATTTTAACTAGGTCAAATAAAAAATAAACATAATACTAAACTATAAAAACAACCCATGGTATTGACTCATGGTATGCATGTGGAATGTGGTTTATGTAAAGGGGGAAGTTAAGATGGCCTAACTCTAGATCTACCAAAAGCCAAGAGGGATCAAATGTCTTGATATGCAAACCTCATTGATCCCTCTCATCAATAATATAGATCTAAACTAATTATTTAGTAAAATTATTTACTAAACTATAAAAACAACCCATGGTATTGACTCATGGTATTCACATGGAATGTGGTTTATCTAAAGGGGGGAATTAAAATGGCCTAACTCTGGATCTTCCAAGAGCCAAGAGGGATCAAATGTCTTGATATGCAAACCTCATTGATCCCTCTCATCAATAATATAGATCTAAACTAATTATTTAATAAATTTATTTTTAAATGTTTATAACCATTATTATTTTAAAATTTCACTTAATAAAATGTATCTAAATTTCATACATCGAAATATACATAGATTTTCTTGTTCTATATTATTTTTATTACAACTATTTTATTATTCCAAAATTACATGGTTTTTTTGTTATATATTATTTATGTTACAATTGTTTTATTATTCATGAGTAGTATTTCTTAATATAGAAAAAATTAAATTAATAATGAAATTTTTAAAAATATGTGATCTTCTTAAATTTCCAAATTATTTCACACCACATGAATGAATGTTCATAAGTCTCATTTCTTAAATAACATTAAATTTACCTTTAATTACTTAATTTTAATAGTTTGTAACTACATACATACTCTTCCTTTGGTTCAAAAATACTATATACATATCTTTAATTACCTAATTTTAGCTTTTATAATTTTTCATATTATATGATGTCAAACTTACTCAACTTTTTATTATGAAATTTTAAAGAATGTTTCTTAGTATATATATATATATATATATTCAATTCCAAACAAAACTTACAAACAAAAAAACCCACTCAGTCCTTATTATAGATTATATTTTTACAAAATTGACACTATGTGATTAACAATAGAGTAAGTTGAGACAACGTTAAGGGGTTTTTTTTGTACAATTTTTATCATAACCTTTCCTTCCATTCAATATATAATGTAGAGTCTTCTGAAGAGAGAGTATAATTTAGTTTATAACTTGATCCACAATCAAAGAAAATGGCTAGGGATTTCACAGTTATTAGTTTATAACTTGATCTATAATAAAAGAAAATGGCTAGGGATGTCGCAAGTTATCATTCGCACAGTGATGTATTGACGTTATTAGTTGAAATGGATCCTATTAGATGCATGGTGGCCAGAGACACTAAAAAATTCAAAAAATATATATGTTATGACATCCATATTGTCTATAAACCATCTAAATTTCCCATATTATACAACAGTTTCTAACAATAACCACTCAATTTACTCTCCAATTTTTGAAAAACCCAACCAAGCCGGGGAGATCACACTGTAAAATCAAATGTTCCTCTGGTTTTTTTAAGGGGTTCATAAACAAAATAGGCAACAAGAAAGTCAATATATTGTGATATAATAATAGATTTTTAAATCATTGTGACAAACAAAACATCAAATTAGCTCACACAATATATATAATGCTATAAGGATCTAAGATGATAACAAAGTTTTGAATCGTCATAACTAAGTGAAAACCAAACCTAAGTTGTAGCCACAAGCAAAAAATCATAACAACTCACATAATATATCCAAGGTTACAATGAACCCCATACATTGTGATGGACCTCTTGGGAAATTTAGTGCACATATAACACCACCCTAATAATTCTATACTCTTGATCAATTTAGAATAACCTAGGATGTGTAAAATATTTTAATAAGATAAACAAAATAGATAACAAGAAAGTCAATATTGTGGTATAATAACTGATTTTTGAATCACTGTGACAAACAAAACATCACATTAACTCACATAATATATATAATGCTATAAGGATCTAAGATGATAACAAAGTTTTGAATCATGATAACTAGGTGAAAACCAAAACTAAGTTGTAGCCAAAAGCAAAAATTCCCAACAACTCATAGAATATATCCAAGGTTGCAATGAACCCCATACATTGTGATGGACCTCATGGGAATTTTAGTGCACATAGAACACCACCCTAATAATTCTATATTCTTGATCAGTTTAAAATAACCTAAGATGTGTAAAATTTTTTAATAAGAAACTAGATTTGTAATTATGAAATATAAAACTATAACTTAAATTTGTGAATTTACTTTGTATTTTTTTTCTTTTGTATATAGAGAAAGAATAAACCAAGTTTGGAGTTAAGAAAATAAACCATAACATAAAGAAAAATATCTCCTTCCAAAAATGTCTCCATATTAAAATGATATTCACTTTCTTGTATACCAAGGCTATTGTTCTTCATATACAATTTTTGATAAGCATGCAATTGCCCCTGAGATATGTAGATGAACTTGAAGTAAACTCTATTTTTGTTAAGAAAAATTCTCTTTATTGACATCTATGATAGATAGGTTGTACTTGATTGTATTTAAAATATCTTATTTGAGTTACATGTTGGGTTATTAATCACCAAAAGATTTTTATCTATAACAAAATTTGTATATATGTGAACATATTATGTTGGTTTACATATATGTTTTCACCCCCAATTGCCTATTTCAAAATCTATAACAAAATTTTTTGGTTGATAACTCTTATCATCAATATCTTTGAAACCTCCACGAGTTGCTTCCATGGAAGCAAAATTTTCCTTTCATTCCTTCACGATGACTTGTTCTCTACAACATCTTGTTTCTTCTAGGCTACTCTTTCCTATGCTATTTCCTTCTTATTTCTTATAAGTTACTCTTTCCTATGCTATTTCCTTACGACATTTCTTTTGCAACATATGGTGCAATTGCTAGTTTAATTAACAATTTAATTAATTAGTTAAAGAAATAAAACCCATCAAAGATCATGCTTAGCCATCATAGAAGAGAATTGTGTCAATAACAATTTGGGAAAACTAAATAAGAGTAATGTGCCAATATCAAATTGGGAAAGTCAAAAAATTAGGCAACCCCAAAACACAAGGAGTCTTTTATAACTCTATTATAATATGTGAAAACATTTGTGCACTAGTTAAAAAGGCCAATGTAGCATAAGAACCAATAATATTTGGCAAATATTTAATTCCTGTTAAATTGGAAATGCAATAGTATTTTATTCGTAAAGGAAATCTTTTCAAAAAATAACAATAATTGTTTCGTTCCTGGTAAATTGGAAAAGCAACAGCAATTGAGTCATCAAGGAAATATTTTCGCAAAATAAAAATAAACTTTGGCAGTAAGCACAAATGATAAGGATTGGGTTGCCATTCCATATCCATATTCAGTTAGTAAGTAGATTTCCAAAGTCAAAAATAAAGAATTCATGAGTGAATAAACCATCAGTTTCACAGTTCAAAACTATTCAAAATATTAGGAAGAACACCTTTAATTATCTTTGTCTTACAATATAGTTATCATTTCTAACCTTTTTGTTTTGAATAACTATTCAGTGTAGCTTGTCATGCCATTTGAATCTCACTCATATGGTAACCGTGCCTAGAAGTGATATTTATAACCAAGTTAGTCTATATTCATGTAATGATAAAGCCTTCACATCAGGAGATGTTTCTACATGGTTGGCAGGTTGTGCACATTGGACTCCTTGTCTATCAGTGAATATTCAAAGAGTCAATGAAAGCTTTCTGTCTCAATCTCTCAAGGTGATCGGGAAAGTATTGCTAGGCTTTTAACATTCCAAAATTGAAATTTATGTTTTTTTGGAATAAATAATCTTTTAAGTAGAAGAGGGTCATGGGATCCTATTGACATCAATCAATGAGGGGTGAAAATGTTGTTGTTTACCACATTTTGTATATAATAAATTAATGAATATTTTTTTTTATCTTTGCAAATTAAAGGTTTCATATAGATTTAATTATTGTGCCATTATTAATTATCAAAGTTGTGACCGGTTGTTGAAAGAGTTTTTATATAATACATTTTAAAAATTAGAAGTTATGGTTGTGAGAATAAATAATTCATAAAGTAGAGATTTTTTGGAGTTGCTAGTATTGAAATTTAGTGGAAAAAATTTGAGGTGAAATCTTGACTTGTATTATTTAAACTAGTTTTTTACTGTATATATGAATTCGGCACTCTCAAAAACCTCTAGGGCACTTTGATTGTGCAAAGGTTATCCATAAAACTTGTGATTTCAGTAAATTCCTTCATATTTTAGAGAAATTAGACTAGAAAAATCCACCGAAAAAGCTTCCAAAAAGTCTATGTCAATTTATTTTTATACGGGCTATGTTTCCATTGAGGCTTTTTTTAAGACTTGACTTCACTTCATTGTATGGTATGATCTGGGTAAAGTGTGGTTGGTGAATATTAATTATTACTGCCCTTCTACGGTGTTTATAGAAATTTTCTCTCTAAAAGCGTTTTTCCTAAATATTTTCATGATGGTCTCTTTTTTCTACTATTTATAACTAACTTATTATATTTTATAATATATATATATATATATATATATATATATATATATATATATATATATATATATATATATATATATGTTCATTTTTTTCTCTTGATTTTTTTCAGGGTAAATTATCAACATTTTTTAATAATGACCTTAAAGATCAAATATCATGACTCTGAAAAACCTTAAAATAGACATGACATTAAAGATAAAATATCAAAAGCATTAAAATTCCAATGATTTTTAGGCATGATATTAAAGATAAAATATCGTGTCTCTGAAAATCCTTAAAATTTCAAGGATGACATTAAAGATAAAATATCACCTCTATGAAAATCTTTAAACTTCCAACAATTTTAAGCCATGGTGTTAATATTATTTTAAAAATGTATTACCATTTAATTTGTATTAATTTTTTTATTTTAAGTTTATCATATTAATAACAATTTACTTCTATTTTTTCTAAATAAATCTACTTCTATTATGTAATACAAGTCACAATATTACAATCATCATCCTCCGGAGTTGGCAAGCAAATTCTGGTGGGAAATACCATATTCAAAACAACAAAATAGGGGTTGCCCTAGACGAGGAAACCAGCCCTTGAAATATGTTCATGAGACTTAGAGGGTGTTGCCCATATAGGGAAACCAACGATATTCATAGCATATCTAGACCCGAGATTAACAAGAGGTAAATTGACTAGACTAGAGTGAAATTGATTGGAAAAAAAGCACAAAGAGAAGAAAAGTAGGAACCCAGTAATTAAGCAGTCGATTTCTTGTCATCTTGGATTGGCAGTTGAAGCGGCTCTTCCTCAATTCGGCACCTGTACTCAGAGCATCATCCTCAAGCTTGGACACCTGGGCTTCCAACGGAAGAGAGGATGTCACGTGAGCACATGTTCCTACATTTTTGTCGTCTTCATCCGAGTGCAACTTATGTCACTGTTCGAGGCTAGCTGCACCGGTAAAGCCACCATTTTGCAAGGGGGAAAGGGGGAAAGGGGGAGATGGTGGATTTGCGAGGATGTTTCCTGGAGTGGGAGCCAGAGCCAGAGGGCTCAGTAATGCGCATTAACAGGTGGGCGGAGAGGCTAAGGGGATCTAGGACCTCCGGCTCTTCCCAATTGACAGATAAATTCACAGTTCTACTAGCAATGACATGAATGGGAGGACGGGAAGGGAGCCCGCGTCCACCACCCCTGCGGCACCGCATGCAATGACAACGGGGCATGGTTGAGGAGCAGGGAAGAAAATTAGGCGAGGGGGTAAGCACGGCGTCGTGACAATGAGTCGAAGGAGCAGAGGAATGGTGCAGGGGCTTGAAAGAGGAAAAGGCACGGGGAGCAACAGAGCCGAGCTGGAGGGCAACTGAAATGCTGAAATGGGGAGCCGAAAGCACATTCTTATGGTCCATGAATGACAGCAGGAGGCAAGTTGGCATGATAGGCGGAGTAAATGCGGGCAAGTTGATGTTAATGCAGAACAGATGCAGAGAGGACGTTGCATTGTGTTCAAGGGTGGTGGAGTATAAAGAACCCACGCCCCAGACTTTATTCATGTTTCCATGGCCATGTGCCCCCGCATGAGGAGGACACCTGTCCCACGTTGGCATGGCCAGATGGCACCAAACCTTAACTCTCATTAACACCCGCATCCGAGGGTTAATAACAATTTATTAAATATAATGTTTTTTTTATATAATGTATTGAAATCACTCGATATAAAACATTGAATAACTTTACAAAACAAATGAATTTATATGTGATTTTGGAGTTTTTTATACTCTATGCATTAAAACATTTTTTTGGAAGTTTGTGTAAATATTTATTTTTAAATAATTTTAAGATTTTGAAATTTGAAAAAAAAAATTAAAAATGATATTTCATTATTGAAAAAAAAAAAAAAAATATATAATATATATATATATATATATATATATATATATATATTATTAAAATTATATTTCTTTTGAATTTAATAAATCGAAACTAATCAACATATTTATGATTATGCAAAAAAAATTGTCTTTTCTATAAGTACATTATCAACAAAAATTTGGTCTCTTAGACTTATTACTTCTACATATTTTTTATTTTGACATATATATCCAATCAACTATAGTGAGAATATGAAAACATTAAAAAAAATAAAATTAAAACACAAAAAATAATAATAACAAGAAGTAAATAAAAATACATATTTTAACATTAAAAATTAAAAAAGATGGAAAATATATATATATATATATATATATATATATATATATATATATAATTTGTTAATTGGTTTGAGTTTATCACAGATTATAGCATACTTGACCTATGGCTTAAGAAACTGCTACCTAAGGGCATCTAAGCCGTTAAAATCACCCGGGGATCACACGTGCTTAGGCTATACTAGCACTAAGCTAACTGGGTTTAACTTGTCTCCTCCCCCTAGCATGGACGCAACAACCTACGTGAGGTTTGATCCCGCCCTTCTGACAAGGCCCATCATCAACAAGTTGTGCTAGTGGGACTTGCCAACTTATAAAAAATCAAAATTACAAAACAAAAAACAAAACAAAACAAATAAATTAATTAATTAAATAAATAAAACATAACTTATGAAAAGAGTTTAAAATTTTGAAAAAAAAGAAACATAGAACATAAATAATAATATTGATGAGATAACTTCAAGAGTTAGCTCAAGTGGTCGAATCCTCGTTGCTAAGTACTTTGCCAGTTGGAAGGTCACAGGTTCAAATCTCCTTTACGCCCTTGGGGTTAGGTCTCGCATGTAAGGTCGGCGGTTAGGTCCCCTCAGGAGGGTCTTTTGAGAATTTTGCATGGACGTAGCAGGTACATATGTGAGAATTTTGCATGGACGTAGCAGGTACATATGTGTGTGGGCACATTGGATCCGTAAACCACAAATGAAAAGAAAAGAAAAAAAACAAAATAAAAGCAATTTAAAAAAAAAAAAAACTTTAAAATAAATAAATAAATAAATTGAAAAAAAAGATAAAATAAAAATAAAGAAATAAAAAAACAAATTAATTTTTTTTATTAAATAATAAAAAAACAAACATTTAAAAAAAAACATATATTAAAATAGACAAATTAAAATCTATTAAAAATAAATTAAAAATAAAAAACAATAAAAAATAAATAAAATTAATAACTAAAAAACAATATCATTAAAAATAAATAAATAAATAAATCTTAAAAAAAAAAATTTAAAATCATTATTTATTAAAATATAATAATAATAATAAATATTAATTAAAAATATATTAATAAAAATTTAAAAAATAAAAACAAAATTAAAAATATAAAATTAATTAATTAATTAATTAAATTTTAAAAATAAAATTAAAATACAAAAAAATGAGCCTGCCCCCTGGAAGCCACGTGGCATGGTTACCTAGCGAGCGGGAGCTGCACGCAACTCTTGCCTGCCCGGTGACGAGGCCAAAAATTTTTCTTTTTATTTTATTTTATATTTTAAATTTTTTTTTTTTTTTATTTCTATTATTTCTCTTATTTTTAAATTTAAATTTTAATTTTTTGTATTTAACAAAAATAAATAAATAAATAAATAAAATGTTTTATCTTTTAATTATTATTTTCAATTTTTCAAATTTTTTTTTTAAATTTATATTTTTATTATTTTCAATTTTTTATTTTAATTTTCTTTTTAAATTTAAATAATAATAATAATAATTATTATTATTATTTTAAATTTTTGTATTTTAATTTAAATGTTTTGATTTTAATTGTTTTTAAATTTTTTATTTTTATTATTTTATTTTATTTTATTTTTAATAATCGCTTTTTTTTTAATTTTAAAAAAAAAAATGTTGTTGATTTTTATTTTTATTATTGGTTTTTTTCTTTAAATTGTGTTTTTTTTTCCTTTTTTTTACAACTTAATTTTGTTTTTTTTACATTTTTATGTGTTTTCTTTTTCTTTTTCTTTTTATATTTTTTTATTTGATTTTTTGTCATGTTTTTTAATTTTATTTTTAATTTTTATTACCAACATGAAAATCACCAACATTTTTAAAAAAATCATCCGCACTTAATACATTAGAATATTTAAAATGTAAAAAATAAGTCTTCTAAACTAAAAGGGTTCATATGCATCAGCACTTTTCAAAATTAGCATGAAAATCACTAACATTTTAAAACAAATGTTCACAATTGATAAATAAAAAAATTAAAGTGTCAAAATAATTCCCCTAAAAAATGGGTTGATGTTGCATCACCACTTTTCAAAATCATCATGAAAATTAGTAACATTTAAAAAAAAGTCACATAACAAAATTTAAAGTGCCAAACATATGCTCCCAAAAAAAAGTTATTTTGCATCACCACTTTTTAAAATCTAGTGTTTTTTTTGCTATCTCTTCACATATTAAAAAGTAGAAAGTAATTGAAATTTTTATATAAAATTTGTTTATTTAAAGTGATTATTTGAATATTTTATCTATGGTCAATATTAAAATATTTTTGTAATTTTCTCTATATAAATATCTATGAAGATGTTATTAAAATATATTAACTAATATGGATTTTCAAATATTTTATTTGAAGACAACAATGAAATATTCTTAAATATTAAAACAACAATACATCTATCTTATATGGAAAGTGAAAATAGAAAGAAAAAAAAATCAGTTTTAATTACTTTATCCTTCTATATAAAGTTGATATAAAAGATGTTATTTAATATGGGCATTTAAATACTTTATTTATTATTACAACTAAAATATTTTTTTTGTTATTGATATTTTTTTTTAAATATTACATGTCAATAGTATGTTGACTATGGAGTGAATTACATCTCTCCTTCTTATTAGGTTGTAATATCAATGTTATTTTAGATGCTAGGTGTCAACTTCCTATTGAATAGTAAAGGAATTACACATGTCCCTCTTAATTAAAAAAAAGTACAAAATTAGATTTTTGAATGAATTTATATCTTTTTATATAAAATTTGTAAAATTAAAGTGGCCATTGAAGTATTTTATTTATAGTGGACATTGAAATATTTTTTAGTTATTAATATATTTTAATTTGTTATTGTAAGTTTTATTTTATTATTTTTAAATGTAAGATTATGGGACAACATCTCCTCCATATCGAAATATAAAGAGTCTTTAGCCCAATTATGAAAATTTAGAAATAAATAAATAACTAATTATGAAATTTGAATATATATATATATATATATATATTAAAAAAATAAAAAATTTCGTCTTTCAAATTTATTTTTAGTGAAATTTGAGTTTTACGAATAGATCTAAAATATAAATAACAATAGCATATATTTCACTTATATCCAATAACCCAAAAAAAAATACACATTGAACAAATGTACTGCAAGGAAATTATATTTACATCCCTAATGGAACAACCCCCAACATGTAACCAATTTTAAAATAACTTATAAGCAATAAGCTAGGCTGAATTATACATCCCTAAGGGAATAACCCCCCAACATGTAACAAATTTTAAAATAACTTATAAGCAATAGGCTAGGCCGAACAATGGGTGTCCCACACCTAAAGGAAATTTTCAACTAGGTTTGAAACTCGGTTTACTTGTCTAGCAAGGCTTATAGGTAGTTGCGATGGGCGTAGGAGTTTAGTGGCAATACACTAACTCGATCCCAAGTCTCCTTAGTGATAAGAAACAAGTTTATCAATTCTCCTTATTAAGGAAAAAAAAACAAAACAAAAAACAACAAAAACACAAACATACAAACAAACAAAAAGAACAAAAACAAAACAAAAATCTTATAAGCAATAAATATGTTATAGCCACAATTCTACACTTTTAGCTTATAATTACTTGCTGCATCACTAAACAATTCTCATTATTATGTTAATTAAATATGTATTTAACCAACTCTAAAAACTATTTAGTCGCCATTATAACAAAAGATAGAAATCATATTTGCAATTACAAAAAATTTGGACAACAAAATCCACTTCACATGACATAAAAACGAAGTTACAAGTACATAACAATAACATATTGCAAGCTAGTGCAAGATTGCTCTTTGAGCTTATCATAAGGTAGGATAATTTCCTACATCCAAACTCTAAGTAAGGCGGCCACCATCAACAAAAAAAACCCTAACCAACAAATATGGCCTTGTAAGGCATCCCACCAAGGCTAATCCTAGGAATTACAAATGCATAACAATGAGCTTACATCAACACTAACATGTCCACCTTTGAGTCTTTCTTCAATCTTGTCTCACATAAAATATTCAAGAAAAATTTTCAAAGTCTCCTCTAATGTTTCCTTTTCATGAACCCTAAGCCCTTCTCACACAAGGAAATAAACCCTAGTGTGTCAATTCTTCTCTATGTTTTTCCTTTTTCAAACCCTAACACCAATTGCCTCCCTTACATCAACACAAGTACAAAGATCCAATATGTTCACAAACTACATACAATAATCTAATGAACTCTCGTCTACCATTATTATTGTCCATCCTAGAATTTGCATCCCATAAACTCTATGTCTTCTTCATTTCCATCACATAAGCACATCTAGACAATGTTATAATGGAATATTAAGAGTACATCAACATAAGCTCCAAGTATCCTTCAATTTCATCATCACACCAAGCTCCAAGTCTCCCCTAGCACTCCATGTTCTAATTTTATGGTTTACATCATACAAATCCTAAGTATTCTTTTGTTACACCACATAAGTGTTAAGACACAAGATCATCCTTAGTGTTAACATTCATCTTCACATCTCCTCTAGGGTTTACATCACAAGCCCTAAGTCTTATCCACTTCCATCCTTCTTAAAGACAATTGCAAATATAAAATAATGAGTACATCAATAATGAATAATAGCAAATTATCTCTCCTTTATTTATATAAAATAGATTGGAGAAATCAACAACCACAAAAAAAAAAAAAAACAAACAAACAAACAAGTCCACATAAGTAACCTTAGACCTAAGCCAATAAAAAAAACCCACATGAAGCACTACAATAATAACAATGTCATAATATGGTTTTGCCAAATTTAAGGTGATGCACCCTCCAAACATAATGCCTCTTGTTACCAACACTTCTCTTCTTGGTGCAACCACCTCTCTTTTTAAATGTTTATTATCCAATAAATTGTTAGTCCAATACTCCTTACATGATAGTTCAGTTTCCAAATGTCCTGATGCAATGTGTTTTTTTATAAACTAGTACCTTGACTTTAAAATATTCTATAAGTGGAAACTAATAATTACTTCCACTAACCAAAACATTTATCACGGAAACGTCCAAGCCAAGGAAAATTATGTTCAACGACTACTTATTAATTCAAGTTTTTGATGGACACAATCCATTAACAACTAATTTAAGTTTGATTATTGGATACATCTCACCATTCAATTTTTCCCTTCAGTATTAAGCAATTAAATTAGATTATTAATATTACAATATTGTATATATTTACATTTTAAGTATATAATAATATTACACTATTGTATATATTTACATTTTAAGTATATAATATTGAATATATTATGTTTGAGTGTATATTAATAATAAATATTTTGTATTTGAGTGTATATTATTTGCCTTGTATAATAATTATAACAAAATTTAATTTGGATATTTTTAAACCTATTTTATATAATAAGTGATTGTTTATTGATTCCATTTTATTTATTGTATATTCATCCTATTTTTAAGATATTTAATTACATGATTTAATTATTTTTAGTGATGACATATTGTTTAGATTGAAGGAATTTTCTTTTCTATGCATTAAAAATTGTTAGAAAGGACATTGCTTTGAGTACACCCTACTTGAACATAGTTAAATTACATGTATGATTTTGTTATCTCAAATTTAAGCTTATGATTGTTGAACTTTCGTTTGCATAAAGGAAGATTTGGATAGCATGGAAATGTTGTGGATTTATTGAGATTCCATTTCTAAAGTATATATGTTCTATCTTTATGCTCACTTTTAATCTCTTGCCTTGATATTAACTCAAGTTAGAAGTATGTTATTTAAATATTATAGATATATAATAAATATTGAAAATTGGTTTTAATTTTTTTTTCTTTTTAAGATGTAGATTGAGTTTAGAATTATGGAAGTTTTTATTGGATGTATTTTGGAATATTTTTTATCTTTAAATTTAGTCTTACTCTCAACTCCTTTCCATAAAATTTGAATCTAAAACCTAATAAAAACTAGATCTATAAAAATTATTTTTCAACTTAGCAAATTGTTCAAACCTATGTTACTAAAAGATAAATTTTATTTAGCCTATATTTGTGGAAGGAAAACTTGATTGTGTTGAGCCTTTTAATTTGGTATATGTGATGGTCATAGATGGTCATAGTGAGCATTTGGTTAGATTTTCCATATAAGTTTTCAACGTGATCATCGAGGTTATCACAAAAACCCATGAGGCAAAGGAATGGAATACATTGAGGTATCTACTCAGATATGTATAAAAGTGTGTAAGTAGCGGAGTAATTTGCATGGAGTCGATATTATCTCCAAGTGACATTTCAAGTTTACCACTTGTCCATGTGACTTTAGTGATTTTGAAATTTTAAATAAGCTATAATCTCAAAGTCCTAAATTATTAAGAACAAAAGATATATTTAAGACATATACAGTTATTTCCATAGAAATACCTAAAAATTTTAATTAGAAACAATTCAATCAACGCTAAGCTTGAAACAAATGTAGAATATTATCCACACATTAAGGCTATGTATCATGACTCCAATTACACAATGAATAATTAACCATCACTTGTTATGTTAAGGGGATGCAACACCACCTTCAAATGTTTGCTCTCAAATTTTTAAGTTAATGTTTAAATTACATAAAAAATTCAATTAATGATATGTTTGACTTAAAATTATTTTTAAAAATTGAATTAATGATTTGTTTTTAATCATCTTTGATATGAGAATGTGAAATTATAATACAATAATTATCAAAATTTAGGGAGTTTCACTAGTACAAAATGGCTAATTAGTTACTAAAAAAAGGACTAAAATTTGCATATAAACGATTATTTTTCGGTCGGTGACCAATAGTAGCTAATTTACAATATCTTATAACGCGACCAACTTTTAGTCATTTTTAGCTTAGCCATTAATTGGTTATCTCAATTTTGTTGTCTAGTAGTATATTTGGTTATTAATTTGGTCATTAATTTAGTCACTGATTTGGTCATTAATTTAGTCATTGATTTGGTCATTGATTTAATCATTGATTTAATCATTGATTTGGTCATTAATTGTCACAATTAATGACCAAATATACAACAAAATATATTACTATATGATCACCCGAAGAAAATCAATTAATGACTAAAAAAATATGACTAAAATGTTGGTCGTGTTATAAGATACTGTAAATTGGCTACTAATAGTCATATATATGAAAATTTTAGTCATCGTTTGAAACAAATTAATGACCAAATAAATATGACTAAATTCCCGCTGTGTTATAAGATACTGTCATATAGTTGTATATATGCAAAAATTAGTCGTCATTTATAATCACAAATTTATCATTTGCAGTAGTCATTAATATTTTTTGGTAGTTTCATATTCATTATATAAACAACTAATTTAGTAGTTTATATTCATTTTACTTTCATTAATAATCATTATAAATTACTAATTTAGTCATATATTCATTTTATTTGTGTTCGTCATTAATCAATATAAACTACTAATTTAGTAGTTTTAAATTGATTTTGTGTTCATTATTAATCAACATAAATTAATTTTTATGATTTGAAAAAT
The DNA here is from genome assembly GCA_034641835.2 of Pinus albicaulis. Taxonomy (NCBI): domain Eukaryota; kingdom Viridiplantae; phylum Streptophyta; class Pinopsida; order Pinales; family Pinaceae; genus Pinus; species Pinus albicaulis. The sequence goes on from JAXQQM020074543.1 coordinate 78,091, forward strand.
GGCATACAATGTGCATGCTCATCTAATATGAAAACACAAAGTTTCATATATTTATTACAATATTAAACAATATCAAGTGCAACTATAAATAATTTCAACCACATAAATTATATTATATGAAATGTTAAAAGTATTACAATATGAGTTTCCAACTTCATATTGGTTGGACTACAATTTGCACATGAAATGATGTTTCATCACTTCAAAACATTATTATTGTGTTGCTAAGGCAGTGTAGGTGAATTCACCAACTCTAAAGGCTTGACCATCAGTCTCTATATATGTGTATTATGTGGGATATTGGCTCTAAGGGTATCACTAGACCAGTTATCTTCTCTCTCTCTTTTTGCATTTGTCGCTCCAATGTTATGGCTCTCCTCTTTCTTCAATTCCTTCTTTTTAACATCAATACTGAGTTCATTTTCTGAAAACAAAAGAAGATACAATGTAGAGTGTAAGACATGAAAGACAATGAACACTAGAATATAAACTAAATTAAACTATAAATATTTTATACAAGATATATCTCAACATCAGCAATGTCAAAGCCATTTTTTCCCATAAAAGAAAGAAACTCGAACAAATTTTCTTCAGTGGGGCGATAGTTGCCACTATAATGTGTCTAAATGACCTGTATAAAAAAAGCAAATAAAATTTCACCATATATAGAAAAGAACACCTTAGTAACTTAGTATTCAACCTTTAGAGAAAGCTTAAGAAAAATCATGTCAATTAAGTTATATGCTAAAAATCTCAAGCTATAGATAACCTGTGAAAACAAATAATGTGAGGTGTGATGTTTAATCTTTGTTGTTTTATTCACAACAACATTCATTTTCTAATGCATGAACTTGGTCAAGTATATAAACAACATGTGCTCAAATAACAACATTAAAGTAAACTATTATGATAGTCATGAAAATATTTTAACACAAAATAGTTATCAAAATTCCAATCAATATCATGTAATACTAATTTCATCTTCAAGCTTTGGTTGTTGTTTAAATGGAAATGATACCAGGCATTTTCAATGTCATCGTTAAAAATCAAAAGAAACGTCCAAAATACAATCAAACAATAAAGAGAGGATATCATGGAATGGAAATTTCTATTATAAAAAATTTATTTACCTGTCCACTGATGTCGTGTTTGGCATTCCTAAAAATATTTCTTGCCCAAAATAACCATGAGGTGAAATAATCATAGTTACATTAAAAACCATAGGAATTCCTACTAAAAACATTTCCAAAGTCGATGGCTCAAGTTCCTAAAGTATATCTAATAGAAAATGAATCATATCCAAGACGTGTTATGCATTGTCTCCCCATCCCTTTTCCAATCACATTTCCTATAACCTTCCCACAGCAGAGTCAAGTAACAATAAAATGAGCAGATTGACATTTGTTTTTATCTTTTATATCTATAAAATTCCAATCTAATTTGTTTCATCAACATATTAATTCATATTTAAAGCCTTCCTGACATATGAGAAAGTATTAATCAAGTAAGACATCAGAAAAATTGACCTCAATTATATCCTCAAACAATTTCTTTTCTTGTTGTGATATCTTGGGTAGAAAAAAGAACATATCTACAAAATAAAAATGCATATATCACTTATGTTCAAACTTTGTATATGGTGTATTCTTAAGTAGCTTTTTAAGATGTTCCTCTGCCTTTACCAAAGTGAACTGTAGCTTGGTTAAACTATGTATCCTTTCATTCGGCGTCAATTTCTGCAAGATAAATGTCACAATACACTATTATTTCCCATTTCTTAACATGCTACATATGAAAATTGAAAGTCACATAAAACCAAAAGAAAACCATTTTCTAACCAAAACAAATAAACAAAAAGTGCCTCTAATAAAACTTCATTATAATATTAGCAAATGAAAAGAGAGTGGACCATTTTTTTTGTTTGAATTTGCCTATTTTTGTTATGAAAGTGTCAAGCTTCAGAAACCAACAAATGTGAGGGAAGTTTTAAATGTGAAAAAAAATAATGTTGACCTAATTTGTAGACTTCTTCAAAATGACGTGAATGATGTCATTTTCGATGTGGTAAATCTCATAAAAAGAAATGGCCACATTGGATGAAAATATTAAATATAAAAACTTGTGTACATGGCATATATTCTAATAAATTACATTTCAATGACTACCATGGGCCTCCACGGATTATAGGTCCTCAATATGTTAGTCTTGATGATGAAAGAGAGATGGAAATGATAAGTATGGCCGGTCCTAGTTTGTATGGTGGATATCTTCAAACCAAGGTCATCATCTCAATGAACCTAGGTTCTAACATGGTAAACATGGATTTCGTCTTCACCCAATTTCATTCCATCATACTTTGTCAAGACTCAAGAGGAAATAATGGTCCTCTAGCTTATAATAGGGTTGCTTTTGAGGTTATAGATAAAGCTTATCCAAAGAAAATGGATTTTTGAGCTCCAAGAGATATGTATAATTTAAATGATAACAATGATATGTTTTTTTCCCAAGATTCAAATGTAGGGATACATTTTGTGGATTTTACTAATAGATAGAATGAGAGAAATAATACATGAGGAGAATCTACTAGTCTCCTTTGTCATTAACATTGCCTTAACTGCACATGACTAAAAGACTGGATATGATAGTTAGAATTTTAGGATGGCTTAGCTTGTACGTATTTGGATATCTTTGAAATGGTCTTAGTATGTGTTTGTTTAATGAATAGATGTATATGAGCTTATGATCTTTTTATTCTGAGCTCAAATTTGATGTGGAATTAAGTTGAAAAGGAAATTCTCTTTGAGTGCTAGATTTAATAGTTATACTTTTAGGACAGCTTAGCTTGTGCATATTTGAAGATCTTTGAAATGGTATTATGTTAATTTATGTAGATGTTCTATGCTAAGGTTCAAATATACTTTAACCTTCTAGGGCATAATTAAAGTAAGATGTAGATAGAACATACCAATAGATCGATGGAAGACAAGCCAAAACAGAGATAAAGAATGGTGGCCCTTACGGCTATCAGTAGGATGCTTCAACCAGCAAAGTCTTCATAAGGTCAACCACCCACCTACGTCACACAACCCTAAGATGTTTCATCAAGAATACTCTACCAAGATGCTGTACCAAGAGACCCTAAATGCAGAACCAAGAACATTGCTCCATCACCATACAAGAGAGAAGAAAAATGCCTCCACAAATTGTGTGTATAAAATGAACTCCAAGAATCTCCAATATATAGGCATCTATGGGGGTGTGTGGCACATCTGTTATGCATGTGGGATAAAACAGGTTGACCTTGCACATGTGGAATATATTCAAAATACATGTTCTGCTCATCCAATCAAGATGATATTTAGATCGAACTTCCACCTCTCCGAAAGAGGAATCCAATAAAAATATTGGCATCATCATCTGAGCATCACATCATGGATTTTGGACCTAGTTGCCAAAAATTAACACTCCCTCTCAACTAGGGAGAACTACATCCACTAGTGCCATCCAAACATCGTGCGTCATCCCATCATAATTTGCTTTGCTGGCTTCTTTATTTCAGAAAAAAAGGTGTCACAAAGACATCACTCACGACTAACCCGAAGTCAGCTCAGAGGTCCAAAATCTCTATGGGACTCAAAGGAGTCACACACCAACCTGAAGTTGGTTTAACTGATCCGAAATTAGTTGGAGGTCTAAAACCTGACTTGGACTCGAGAGAGTCATATACTAACCTGAAGTTAGTTTCACTGACCCGAAGTTAGTTGGAGGTCTGAAAACTCACTTGGACTCGAGAGAGACATATACTAACCCGAAGTTAGTTTCATTGACTTGAAGTCAGTTGGAGGTCCGAAACCTCGCTAGAATTGATCCCATATCAAGTGGTTGGACACGCACCATCCTAGACATAGAGAGTATGGCAATCTTTGATGCATCCATCGGTATTGCTATGATCTCTATTCACATTTCCCACCTCATTGGCCAAATGAGAGGTACTTTCCATGAGTCTAAAAATCCATGGGTAGGATGCAGACGGGGCACAGATAAAAGAGAGGTAAACCAACTCAATATCATCACAATGGGGTGGAGCACACCAACTAGGTTCGGCAATCCTAGCCCTATGGTTGCTTATAGCACCAAGAAGCTATCCCCAAAGCCCCCTGGAGCTCCTAGAGCTCATCATCCAATAGGACCATCCAAATAGGGTTGTTACATGATTCCAAGATTCTCATGGAAGGTTAGGAACATGACCTTCCCCAAGGGCTTTGTGATAACATCCATGACCTGCTCATCAGTTCCTATATGATCGAGCCTTATGGTGCCTCGCTATACCATATCCCTGATAAGTGGTACCAGACATCAACATGCTTGGATCGACCATGGAACATGGGATTCTTTGACAAATTAAACCCCCTCTTTTTATCAAAAAGGATAATGGTGGCATCTAGCAAATGCTCGAACAGCTCACTGGGGATCTTTCGCAACCAAGTGTCTTCACAACAGGCCATACATGCTGCAATGTATTTGGCCTCAGTGGTGCTCAAAGCTACCGACTTATTCTTCTTGCTCGACGCAGACCCAAGTGTGAAGAAGCATTCATATGTGCTATTGTGATCCACCACACTACCAGCCCAATCAGCATCAGTATATCGACAGAGTCTCAAACTCCCTGCAGTGTATCTCAATCCATGGTCTATCGTGCCCCAGAGATATCTCAAGATATTCTTGGCACCAACCCTGTGAATGTTATGAGGATCAACCATGTGTTGACTCAAAGTGTTCACTGCACAACATATGTCCAGACGGATGTTCCCTAATAACACCAACGCCCCTACGAGTTGACGATACTTAGTAGGATTTTCTAGCACGGGCCCAGCCACGTTTCCAATAAAAAGCTTAAATTTGAGCTCCATCGGTGTCGACACGGACTTACAGTCCACCATTCCAAATCTTTCCAGCAGCTTCACAATATATTTTCCTTGAGAAATGAAGATATTTCCAAGTCTCTACTAGACCTCCAAGCCTAGGAAGTAATGCATCAGTCCTAGGTCCTCCATCTCGAACTCAGATGTGAACTCCCTCTTACACTGATGAATGAGAGGGTCAGCATCTGTCAAGAAGAGATTGTCCACATACAGCATCAGAATGATAGTCTTTTCTCGATCAACCTTGAAGTAAAGGTTCAAATCAGCATCAAGTAGCTATCTATCCTCTCATGCCAGGCCCTAGGGACTAGCCAACCTGTAAACATGGGTGCCTCGATTCTGGACTTAAAACCCCAGAGGTTGCTCTACATACACATCTTCCTTTATCGCACTATGCAGAAAGGCATTCTTTAAATCCATCTGATGAAGATTCTGACCTTGCGTAGCAGCAAGGGTAATAATAGATTACAAGTGCAATCATAATCAATGCCTTCCTAGAGAGAAGTCTCAGGCAACACATCTTGCCTTTTATTTTTCAGTACTCCCATCAGATCCATGCTTGGTCTTATATCAAGGTGACAACAGCTTTTTCCTGTGGTCTGGGGACCATATAACATACATCATCCTTCATAATGGACTCGTACTCTTTTTGTATCGCATCCTTCCAGACATGATGCTTTACAGCTTCTTCAAATGATCCAGGCTCAAATTATACTCATGGCAGCTAGATACCTCTGGTATTTATATGGCTTATCGCCTTTCCAAAATTCCCCCCTTGAAGCCATATGTCTCTGAGCCATGTGGGTCTTCTTTCTTTCAGAAATGATATTAGCTCAGGAGAATATATGGTTGTAGTCTTCCTCTTAATGCCAGCTCCTCTTGTGAGAGAAGACATCTATAAGAACATTCTCTTAAGCATATCAGATAAGATAGTTTATATCAGATGTCTTTGTGACACTTGAGAAATGAAGAAAAGTCTCCAATGATGCAGCCCTAACAAATTCCTCCATGATTATTTTAAATGAGGGCATCCTAGACACTGACTTGGAAAGGGCTTTGTAATCATGGGCCTGAATCTTATTCTCCCACTGTCAAGGCCATACAAGAATCATAGCCATAACTGCCATATATCTTTCATGCATCTTGACAGGTATCATATATTTTCATATCACTGATTGCGGTGTTGTCATGATATTATCATATACATCACTATCATATTTCACTTGTTCAAAAACTTTACAGGCTTCTCTGAACACGTTTCCAAAGACACCAAATATGTGATTGTCCAAGGCTCCAAAAAATTCATTGTTCACACTTTCAAGTTTAGCATTGTTCAAGAATACAAAGTGTAACGACTCTCCTTGATCTTGACTAATTGAGCCTCCAAAGATATATAACGGAGTTACTGAAGAAACTATACAATAATGTGACAAGTCCACAATTATATTATCCTTTACTAAAAGTCTGAACCTTTTATCACCAAGCCTTCTCCAGTAGACTTAAAAAGAATCGCAGTCCTTCACAATGTTGTTTCAGAATAACGGTGCAGAGAGTAAAAAATATCCCCACAACGACACTTAAAGCCCTTCAGTCCAACATGTTTCTTGCAGTAAGTGCATCGGTTAGTAGGAGGATTTGGCTACTCTCCTGAAGAGGTCCCTTCTCCTTGCTCAAGTGTTAACTAATTTGCTATTTTCACAAGTTGCTGAAGACCTACAACACTACCAAAAGAGAGCTTATGTCGACTTTAGCACAAGATCTTAGAAACATTAGAACAAAATTTCATTGTCGAAGAACTTCTGAAAAAAAATCCACAATTATTAACACAAAGGATGGGATCTTATTGATACTGGTTGCCGGTCCCTTCACTGTCGCTTTTCCAGTTCTCATGAGCCATTCTTTAGAGATATATTCCAATATGAATCTTTACAATTTTCAGCGTTCAACATCTAGATCGGAGCTTATGTAATTTTCATTGTATGCAACTGTATTGTCATTCTAGACAGGGAGTTGCAAGGGCCGAGTGTGGTTTCGTGACTTGTACGTTCCTCCAACCTTAGGAATAGCACCCTGGGAAAGCAACTGATTTACCTGAGGAGGTGCCTGCAACTGATCCATTCCAATTCCCGTATCACCATAATCAACACTAGCAACATTTCCATTGTTGTTTATTTAATACTACATCACAGTAGATACTCCTGATCCCGCTTTCATTTTCGGCCCAACAATATAGCCAATGCAAGAAGCTTGTTTGTTTTCTGATTGACCTCTAACTTGTCTCTTTCTACCAACTTTGTTGCGAGATAGAGTATTCTCTAGACTTGCTTGCAAGGATTCTGGCTACGATGTGATAATTTGGGATTGAGGCTGGGGCATTGGGCACTGCATTACACTTACAAAATTAAGCATACCATTACTTGACAAGTAGTCCCTCTGAACTTTCCCATATCCATTCAAGTGGGTATTAGGAATTGGTAGATCTGAACGATGCATTTTCATGGGACGTGTGCTACTCTGAATGGGTGTGTGCATAGGTATATTTGGTGTGCTTGAGGGTGTATAAGGATTTGATGAATACCATGTACTACTGCCTCCTCCGAATCCCATTTCTGGTGTAAGATTAATTTTTCTTGCCCCTTGTGGGTTCAATGAAAACTGTGCAGCAGGGAATGAGGGTGCATGGAAGTTTGTTGTTGGGTTTCGTGCATTACTGGTAGATGAAGTGTCTTCCAATTATTGCAGCAATGGCGGGATTTGGAATAGCCATTTCATAGTCTTTGTGCTATCATGAAACCCTAGCAACCTCCATTTCACGAAACGAATTCCCTACCAACACGCTACAAGTGGTGCTTTAAAAAAAACTTGGATACCATGGGAAATATCCAATCAACATTTTTCCCACCTCGGCTGAAGTCGATCTCTCTGGTCAGCTCTTGAAAAGGCGTTATATGAGATAGGGACAACCAATCCAGCTGTCTACGTGCATTCTGCAGGTCCTTGGACTATTTTTTTTGAAACGTTTCCACTAGCCAATCGATAGTCTCACCGCAATTGTGGTAGCCCATTTCTGTGGTGAGCTCTGCAAGGGCGTTGATGCCATGAGTTGTGGGTAATAAATAATTGACGATGGATCCAGCTAGATGATTGGCCTGACAGGTGGAGTGAAGCTTTTCTTGTTGCGGCTAGAGCCTTACATAAAAAAACATGTTGAAAAGGGTTTTTTGTCATCCCTTATTAGGGCACGACATGTTTTTCCACGTAGCTCAGCACACCAGCCACATATGTTTCCCTTACGCTGTCACGTCCATCACTTTAAAAAATGCATGCGGTGTCATTAAAATTATACACTTTCACTTGTTGTGGTGGTATGGCCTGCATCCTACCACATAGTTTTTCTGAAGCTAACGGTGCCCTTATTTTCCCTTAGGATAACCCACATCTCGCTGCCCTAGATTCATAAGCTGGGTGTTGTCTTCTCCTAGCTCTGATACCATGTTAATTTATGTAGATGTTCTATGCTAAGGTGAAAATATACTTTAACCTTATAGGGCATAATTAAAGTAAGATGCAGATAGAACATACCAATAGATTGATGGAAGACAAGCCAAAATAGAGATAAAGAATGGTGGCACTATGGTGATCAGTAGGATGCTTCAACCAGCAAAGTCTTCATAAGGTCAGTCACCCACCTATGTCACACAACCCCAAGATGTTTCATCAAGAATACTCTACCAAGATGCTGCACCAAGAGACCCTAAATGCAGAACCAAGAATGTTGCTCCATCACCATCCAAGAGAGAAGAAAAATGCCTCCACAAATTGTGTGTATAAAATGAACTCCAAGTCTCTCCAATACATAGGCATCTATGGGTGTGTGTGACACATCTCTTATGCATGTGGGATAAAACAGGCCGACCTTGCACATGTGGAATAAATTCAAAATACATGTTCTACTCATTCGATCAAGATGATATTTAGATTGATCTTGCACCTCTTCAAAAGAGGAATCCAATAAAAATATTGGCATCGTCATATGAGCATCACATCATGGAGTTTGTACCTAGTTTCCCAAAATTAACATATTAGTATATTTTTGTGTAAATGAATAGATGGATATGAGATTATGCTATTTTTCAACTGAGCTCAATTTGATGTGGAAGTTAGTTGAAAAAGAAATTATTTTTTAGTTGATGTTTGAAAGTCTGGAAGAGTAGATTTTGGTCCCCAAATATTCCCAAAGGAATTTGTATATGTATAGGTTAACTATATGCTAGAGCAACTTTCAGATAAAGTCCTGGTGATACAAAATATACTTTAGAATAGTGAAGCAGGTACTAAAAGGGCTTCTATATCTTCTTCCTTTTTCTAAAGAAATAGACTTTCAGATAACCTCCCCCATCTTCCTTCGAATTTCCAGATGAATGGAATATAAACTATGAAGTGCCAAGGCCATTGGTAACCCCAAAAGGCCCAATGGGAGTGGATCCTCAAACCTCTGTGGACTTTGTGTAGAAGTTTCCTACCAATAAAGCTAATGCTCAAGGTTTAAATGATTCTAAAACTTTTGTGCAACCTGATTTTACATTCATCTCACAGTGGATTTCTTCTTGACTATCTGTTTTATTTGGCATTGATTGCTTTTACACAAAATTGACTGTTGATCTCAGAGGGATTCTTCCCTAAAATAGGGTGTGATTCTTCAAAGCCTGATACATTAGTTTCAAAATACATATTGAAACATACCAGAGCTAGACCAGGACAAATCTAAAACAAAACATTCATCACACTCAGGATTGTCACATTCACTTTTATCACTCGAAACCAAGTTGACTACATTCTGAGCATGTGGAGTAGAGGGGTCTTTTAATGGGATGTGTTCTGAAGTAGAAGCATGCATTTAATTAGGAATGGGTCTCTTAAATACAGTTTCACAGGGTAGAATCATCCCCAGATACATGGAGTATAGTTGCTCTAGACATTGTTGCCACTGCTTTCAGCTCTTATTTAATTTCTTTAGCCATATTTTCAGTTCCCTTAAACTGCTGCTTAGTTTCTAGTTTTCATATCTCAAAATGGAATACCCTAATATCTATATGAGCTATATAATTTGACGGTCCAACTGTGCTCTTTTTGGGTCAATCCTTCCATCCATAACTATAGGAAAATCCCTTTTCTGGTAGAGAAGGGAAACAATAAAGTGATACAGTGGGAGTTGTGACCAGTTTAAGAAGGGAAGGTAGCTAAATGGAGGCATATGGTAGGCAGAGAGAAAGGGATAGATGGGAATGTACAGAGGATTGAAGGGGGACTGGGTAAGGTGAGAGGGACATGGATGCAAGAGAAGGGAAGGGTGATAATATAGGATGAGGTAAGAGAGCTATGAAGTGGAATATAAGTGAGATGAAGGAATGAGGGGGAAGGGAATGGAAGGGGGAGTGGGAGAGTGTTAATTAATATGACCTACCCAACCATAATATATTACTTCCCCATTTATGTGGGACAGTACCATTGAGTGTTGGGAGTGTTGATGGGAGATTACAATGCTAACCTAGAATATTAATGACAAAGGAGACCAATAGAATATTAATGACAAAGGAGACGAAAGGTAGGGTCCTTCATTTGTTGTTAGAGATCCTGTTATAGATCATGTTAGAGTTGTAGGGACCCTACCCTACATCTGCATTTTATTCATTAGAAATTTCTCTATATCTTCCTAAGTTATCTCCATTTGTCAGTATATGTCCTTCTTTGCACTTCATGATTACAGCTGGCAAACTAGGTTTTTCCAGTAAGCATGCCATCCTTGGTGTTTCTGTGCAGGATCACTGATAACCGATTATCCACTATTTTGCATAAGGATAGCACATGTGATTTTTCATCATTCATCCAGGTAGCATAGTGATTCTAGCTTTCCAATGGCTGGGAATATGAAAATCTCTATTGGGAAAGGACACTTTTGTGCACAAGTTTCAAGGCATCATGCCAAAGTAAATGATATACTCAGATGGATATTGCATGATGTAAACACACATGAAAACCAACATCTATGGCATCTATGGCACTAAATAAATTTATTGATTCATTAGAAGAACACTCTTCCTCATCAAACTTAGGAATTTTACATACATTTGACTGCTCATTATTTTCAGAAGGAATAAGTAGGAGCATGTTGAAATTTCTTTCATCGCATACCTTTTCTCTGCAAGTTCATTTATGTTATCCTCCTGTATTCTACAGTTTCACTAGGTGACTATGGATTTTCTACAATCTACTAAAGACAACATTTATTGACTATCAGTTATCTTTAGAAATCTCATTGCCTTCATTATCTTCATAAAACCTTTTTCACTATCCCTCAATTTTCCTTCTCAAAGTCACCCTGCTACTCTTAAAGATCATATATGGGCTTATTTCTCTCATTTTCACCCTTCTTGCCGACCAAAAGTCTCATTTCCTCATTTTCCCCACTAAAAACCCCCATTAACCCCCTCACTTTCACCATTCTTTCACAATGTAAAAAGTCCCTTTTTACATTGTTTTCATCATAAAATTAAACTATCGGGACCCATATTTTATATTAAAACTCGGTTTTATTAAGTTAAAACTCGACCCCTTATGTTTTTTCAACCCGCCCCTTTATAAAAATTAAAGCCCCCAACTTTAATGTTTTTTACCCCCGCTCTTTGTTAAAACCTCATATGACCCTTACCTTTTCCTTTAATAAACAGTGCTTCCGATTGTTTTATTAACCCACTAGGCCTCGCATACACCTGCATACACCAAACCCTGCGTACAAATGAAACTTCACCACCTATCCACCTGGACCCCACTCCCTCTGACTTTCCCGTTGCTCCTTTCACCTGACCACCTGTAATATTCCAAAATTGGAATGTCACAGCAAGCCTGCCGAAATAACGCACTCCTGGGAGATTGATGCACAGAAATGATTTTACAGCCCTTGGATCTCTTAGATCAGTAGATCCGGAGTCTAGATCCAAAATGGGAGAAAAAACAAATCAAACTAGGTGTGGTAAACAGATCTCCCACCACCTAGTCTAGCTAAAAAACACCCTACAAGAGGGGCTGCAGTTATGCACAACAAAATGCTTCAGAAATAACGCAGTCTTGGAAATCATGAGTAGGAGGCTATCAAATGAGATCAACTTATGAATATCCAGCAGCAAATCAGAATTACAATGAAGTTCTTTCAATATACAGGAGAATACAGGAGACAAGAGAGCAAGAAATCTTCAGAAAAAAAGGCTGCAACACATGTATAAACTGTAAAATGGCTTAACAACGTTATTTTATGGAGCTGAAACAACTAAAAATTACATCTTAGATCTAGGACATATATGTGGACAAAACATCAGATCCATTTCTGATCTCTAATCTAGAAATACTTATTTACAAGATCCCCTTGAGATTTTGACCAAATCATGCATTACAAAGAGTATATCTTATTTTTAAGTTGCAGCTCTGTAAAATGATTCAGAAATTTCTGAAGATTACTTTACATTAAAATAGATCATATCTAAACAGAACATGGATTAGCAAGCTAATCCATGGATCAACAAAGTGAAAGGCAAAGCCCAGCACCAGAGATCTCTCATCAAAAATGGGGTCGAAACACCTTGCAAACCCTCCACTGAAAATAACGCAGTCCCTTAAGGGAAACTGCATTGTAGCTTGAATAACATAGATGGAATGATGCCAAAATAAAAATATTAAGCTCAAATAGTGGATGCACTCTTCCAGAGGTTAAAAGACACACCCACTAAGAAGAGGAACCAATACAAGCTAGATCTTTGTAGATCTAGAGTTCCACTTGCTGCAGCCTACAAAAGCAAACAAACCCTCACTGCATTTGCATTGCAGTTGGAAGTAGAGCTTGGCGCAAAGCCTGATAGTGGATCAAATCAGAAAAAACTCCTTCAAGAATCCTCAATGGAAGAGGTGAAATCCCCTCATAGGAACTCCAAGTGCTAAGCAACACAATTCTCCACTAAACAGCAGAGAATAGTATTTGTCTAAACAGACAAGATACTTAGAAAAGTAAACAATCAACAACTTTCTGTTACTGCCTTCCCCTTACTTTTATAAGATGAGAACCTTTTCAAACCCTAAACCACCTTGATGAGTTATCTCTTTTCACATGAGGGGCCTCCTTCTAGAATTGCGCTGTCCCTTCATTGGGTACATTGAATCTAGACAACGCTGTAGATTTGGTCAAGGTTGACCCACTCTCACAGCTCAAACCCCTTTCACACCTGAAAGTGATTTATTTACATGGCCCTGATTTATCCTTGTTCATACAGGCATTGATTTATTCATTCTTTTCAGGATTTTTACATGCTCTCCTTTACTCATTTATTCTTGCAACATAAAGTAAAACAAAAATGCATATTCCTCTTAGCTCAGGCTAAGTAGGAATATTACAGTCCTCCCCTCCAAAATGTTGCTTGTCCTTAAGCAACTGATAGGGTGAGAGCTATAGTCCTTCCCCTCCTCCATTTATGACAACATCAATGATAAAGTCCTCATCATAAGCCAAGTGCTCATCAAGCCAATACTTCAGGAATTGTTCCTCCAAGATCAACATAAGATGTGCATAGTCCATCCCACAAGGAGTGAGAAATTCAACAGAAATAAACATGGCTGGAGAAATGCTTTCTCTAAAACATGTAGCATGAGGAACATAGAGAAGTTCCAATCCATGTGGTACATACAAGTTGTCCATACTTCCTCCATACAATCCCAAAAAAAGTACAACTATGTCATCCAAGTATGGGAGCAAAACTACATATATGCAAACAAAAATTAAACCTTGAAGAGGGGGGTCAAATTTCCACATGTGATGCCAGCACAGTGCACCTCCTGCTTGCATTAGATCAAGGTATGGCAAGTGGAATTCCCTCCACACATTTGCTGCACAAGTCATATCAACATAGCTGGAGATATCATATATGTTTGGTGCCTTTGAGAAGCACCCATCATGAAAAGGAATCTCCCTTTGCACAACAAGGGAGTGGCCAAGTTCAGAATTTCTATTGGCCCTCAAAAAAATATGAGATCCACATGATCTCTAACCCCCTTTAGGAGTCATAGCCTGCAAAAACATGGTAAAATAATGTGACAAATAAAAAAATATATCTTGCTTAGCATGATCAAATCCTTTACCATCATAGTTCTTCATACACATGGAGTTTTGCATGATCATTTCCCTCCTCTCAAGAAAAGGAAGAACTGGCTGAAATGACTTTGCAAAGAGTCCATTGGCTGCCACAATCCTCCATAGCTAATGCACTCTTGAAAGTGCTGATGTAGTTCCTCTCTCATCCCCTCCCAATAAAAGCTCCTCATGATCAGGGTGTAGATCTTCATGGACTGCATATGACTAAGAAGGAATTCTTTGTGTGCCCTCTGTAGTATCTTCTACTTGAGCTCAGAAGCTCTAGATAGGAAGATCCTACCATGAGAGTAGATGACTTCCCCTTGAACTAAATAGCCCTCTTCTTGTTGCGGGTAATCTAGTATCATATCGGTGTGGAGATCTTTGGAATACTATACAAGCAGTTGAGATTTCTAGTACAAATCCACACTTCTCAACAAATAAAATGCTGATGATACCTCCATGGAAGTGTCTGTCATGCTGCTAATCCTCTTCTCTGACATTTCCAATGACAAAGATGTGTGTTGGAAGGCTGATCCTCCCATTCTCCTCCTCCCGCAGCGCAGATCTAGGAAAGAGAGAAGGTGATAGTGATACAGTGAGAGGATCCCCCTCACTCTTGAGCTATCCCAAGCCCTCCAACACTGTACCTTGGTCCCCCATTGCTCCAATCCCTCCTAGATCTAGATTTGGAGCAGCACTTTGTGAGGCTTCCCCCACAAGATCTGAATCTGGTGGCCTCCCAAGTAGTTTGCCACTAGATAAGAATGTCCCATGCAGAAAGCTCATGAACATCAGTGAAGGGACTATGAGATCATTTCTTCCACTGCATAAATCCATCTATGTTGTTTATGTGGAAGTGCTAGGTGAAGGATAAGTATGCATGCCTTGGATCATTTGGGGCTTACCACTCTTCATTTCCACCCACTCCATCTGCAAAGCCTTCCAATCAATGGTGACCTTCCCTGATGTAATCAACCATTGGACACCCAAAATGATATTGGCGTCTGGTATATCAACTACAAAAAAATGATCCACCAAATTGTAGGACCCCATAGTAACTGAGAGTGATGAGACATATTGCATGCATTGCATTGTCCTATCTCCTGGGACCAAAACAGATAATCCCTTAAAAGTGTCAGTGGGGATTGCTATCCTCTTCATAAGATGAGCATCAATAAAGTTGTGGGTTGCCCCACTGTTCATGATTGAACCTTGTACTCTCAGGGTCAAGTATTTAGGCACTCCTCTCAAGGATGCAAGAGTTCCACCTATTGGAGCAAACACTCCATCCCCATTCCCAGGTGGTCTTGTATCTCCCTCAACATTATCATCGTCGTGACCCCTCATTGGTTCATCATCTTCATCTTCCTCCTCAAAATCTAAGAAGACCTCTATGTAGTGTGCTTTCCCAGCAGCACATCTATGTCTAGGTGCCCATGACTCTTGGTAAGTGAAACATAGTCTCTTTTTTCTCAGCTCCCTCCTGAGTTCAATATCAAGAGGCTTCTTCATTGAGCTCTCCTTAGAAGGAGCAACTTTCTCTTCCTTCCCTTTAGAAAGGTGAGGGGCCTTGATCTAGAAAGTTGCCTTTGCTTTTGGCAAGGCATCTTGGAGGTCTCTAGCCCTCTCAATGGTATCATGCAAAGTGACGGGCTTGGTAGATTTAACCAACCCATGCAAAGCTTCATCCAAGCCATCGATGAACATGTACACCCTCCTTGTTGCAGACAGATCAGGAACCATAACCGATAATCTCAGAAACTCAGAGATATAAGTTTCTGCATTTTCAAACTGCTTTAACTTTACAAGGCTCATGAAAGGTGCTTCTGTATCCTTTCTGTCAAACCTCTCCACCAGTATTCTAGTGAATTTAGAGTAGGCAGTCACATTGGCATGGCCCAATGTAGACAACCCATGGAACCACCAATTGTGTGCTTCACCTTCAAAGTGCAGCGCTGCAATCTTGATGGCCTTTATCTCAGGGAATTTGTTCAACTGAAAGTAGATATCCATATTTTCTACCCATGCCTTGGCAGTACTGGAGGATGACCCATCAAATTTGGGCAAAAATAATATGCCCATAGAGTGGTGTCTATCATGATTATGAAAGAACCCACCATCTCTATACTGCTGCCTCGGTCTTCTTTTGTCCTTGAGGTGACAAAACTCTTGGAAACTCAAGCGGTCTCTAAATATCTAATTCTAAGATTCATATTCCAAAAATTCGTCTTCAAGGGATGCTTGCTCTTGTGGTCCTTCATTCTCAACAACCAAGAAGGTAGGCATAGTGGAGCTTGTGGGGCTTGCAGTTGGTTCACTGGTTGACCAGTCCAGTGATGAGACATGTCAGAGCTTTCCCCCAGATGAAATCTCCCAGGAGATTCCCTCATTCTATCCATCCTCATCTCTTTTATATCTTTGGAAAGATCTTGCATGGCCACCAGAAGAGTTCTTGCAAACTCTTCTCCTTCTTTATCACTTGCAGTCTTAGGGGCTTTACCCTTGTCCTGATCATTAGTAGTGTAATCAGTATTCTTGTGACTTCTATTTTGATACCTCTTCTCCCTCTCAGTAATAGGTTCATCTTCTTTTGAATGAAACATGGCTGTGGTGCTCCAAGGAAAGCACAGGATGTGTCAAGAAAGGAGCTTTGATACCACTGTAATATTCCAAAATTGGAATGTCACAACAAGCCTGCTGAAATAATGCACTCCTGGGAGATTGATGCACAGAAATGAGTTTACAGCCCTTGGATCCCTTAGATAAGCATATCTAGAGTCTAGATCCAAAAGGGGAGAAAAAACAAATCAAACTAGGTGCGGTAAGCAGATCTCCCACCACCTAGTCTAGCTGAAAAATAACCTACAAGAGGGGTTGTAGCTATGCACAACAAAATACTTCAGAAATAATGCAGTCTTGGAAAGCATGAGCAGGAGGCCATCAAATAATATCAAATTATGAACATACAGTAGCAAATCAGAATTACAATGAAACTCTTTCAATATATAGTAGAATATAGGAGCCAAGAGAGCAATAAATCTTCAGAAAAGAAGGTTGCAACACACATATAAACTATAAAATGGCTCAACAACATTATTTTATGGAGTTGTAGCAACTAAAAATTACATCTCAGATCTAGGACAGATCTGTGAACAAAACATCAGATCCATTTCAGATCTGTAATCTAGAAAGAATTATTTACAAGATCCCCTTGGGGTTCTGACCAAATCATGCATTACAGAGAGTAGATCTGAGTTTTAAGCTGCATATCTGCAAAATGATTCATAAATTTCTAAAGATGACTTTAAATTAAAATATATCAGATCTAAATAGAACATGGATCAGCAAGCTAATCCATGGATGACCAAAGTGAAAGTCAAAGCTCAACACCAGAGATCTCTCATCAAAAATGGGATCAAAACACCCTGCAAACCATCCACTGAAAATAACGCAGTCCCTCAAGGGAAACTGCATTGTAGCTTGAATAACATAGATGGCCTAATGCCAAAATAAAATTCTGAAGCTCAAACAATGGGTTCACTCTTCTAGGAGGTTAAAAGACACACTCACTGAGAAGAGGCTCCAATACAAGCTAGATCTTTGCAGATCTAGAGTTCCACTTGCTGTAGCCTACAAAAGCAAACAAACCCTCACTAGATCTGCGTTGCAGTTGGAAGTAGAGCTTGGCCCAAAGCCTGATAGTGGATAAAATCAGCAAAAACTCCTCCAAGAATCCTCTATGGAAGAGGTGAAATCCCTGCATAGGAACTCCAAGTGCTAAGCAACACAATTCTCCACTAAACAGCAGAGAATAGTATTTGTCTAAATAGAAAAGATACTCAGAAACATAAACAATCAACAACCTTCTCTTGTTGCCTTCCCCTTCCTTTTATAAGATAAAAGCCTTTGCAAACCCCAAACCACCTTGATTAGTTAGCACCTTTCACATGAGGGGCCTCCTTCTAGAACTGCGTTGTCCCGTCATGAGATACATTGAACCTAGACAGCGTTGTAGATTTGGTCAAGGTTGACCCAGTCTCACAGCTTAAACCCCTTTCACACCTGCAAGTGATTTATTTACATGGCCCTGATTTATCCTTATTCATATGGGCATTGATTTATTCATTATTTTCAGGAGTTTTACATGTCCTCATTTATTCATTTATTCATGTAACAGAAAGTAAAACAAAAATCCATATTGCTCTTATCTCACGCTAAGTAGGAACATTACACCACCATCAATCTACATACGCCAAATCTGACGGCCCCAGTCCAATATTGCACAGATTTCAGTGCGAGGGTTAAACAAACCCCAACCCTATGAAATGGGTGGTATTCGCCCATGTACCCTTCACCATGCGTCGACTTCCCTATGTAATCACATGTCATCCTCCAAACCCGCTTACCACTCCTCATCCCGTGCGAAAACCACCTCCCTTGTTTGGGGAAACCGCTCTTCTGCCTCCCGCCAAATCCCGATACCACCTCCTACATTCAAATACTCTAAGGCCCTGTGGATTTGCAATAAAGCCCTCCTCCACCATTACCACCTCTACAATGCCCCAAAAGCTCGAAAAACCCCTCAAATGCAGGATTTAAGTTAACAGTCGGTCGTATTGTGCAGGTACCATGGCGGCAATGAGTAAATGGCATTCTGAGGCCCCGAAATGGTTCAGATAGACTCCCTGGGTGACTATATAGTAAGTCTTTCCATCAAAGAACCAGGAGCGCTAGATCAACGAATGAGATTGATGGATCGTGACCATCAACGCACACTCAAACACACCGAAGCAAACCCGAGATTTTTTTAATCGCATCGAGATGCAGGCGAAAGGAAAAAAACACAGTCAAAGGACCTTGATAGCGAAGGATAATCAAAGATTAGAAGGATTAACCCCAGTTAAAAGCATAAGGGAAGACTTAAAATATTAATCAGATGATTAAAAGAGTTGAAGACAAAGATAAAGTAGATTAAAAGAGTTTAAAGGCAAAATCCAAGTTAAAGAGCCTAAAACAGAGTTCAAAGGATAAAAAAAAAGAGAAATCAACACAGAGGCAGATTCGAATGACTCAACAAAAAACATTTACTTCTTCAAAGGACACATTTAGACACTTACAGCATATTTTATTTCAATAAAAACATCAGTAGTTATTGAAACAGTCAGAGATATTTCTCAACCACTCTACAGTTATTGTAAAAGTTATTAAGAAGCCTTAAAAGTCAAATATTTCGAAAAGTTATCTCAAACAGCTAAGTTAAGAGTTATTGTTACAATGAGTCACTTTCATATATTTTGCCTTAGACCTTTCATGGTCTCAAAGGTCAAGATAGCATTAACTCTTTAATAAATACATATCTGAAACCCTAGCTTAGGACCACCTCCTCATTTTGCAGATAAATACTGCATGTATGCTTCATGTTTATTGTTGGTTGGTTGGTTAGTTGGTTGATTGCTAGTTGCTAAGCTAGTTGATGACCGCTAGGCTGGATTTCAGAAAGCTCTGAGTTGCAGAGATCCATTGTACTAGAGTAATGTAATTGTCTTGAACATCAGTGATACAAGCACGTTCACAGGATTCTTGAGCTATGTTAATGGTGAAGTTTTCCTTATTTGTTAATGTTTTCCTTCTGTTTTCCATTCTGTCCACTATTTCTCTAATAAAGGAATATAAATTTTAGATTAGGATATGTTGTCATGGCACCCTAGTTATGTCTGCTTTCTTTATCTTAACGTTTTCTTCTGCAAGGTCTGATTAGAGAATTCTTAATCTCTCTGATTCCACCTAGCTTGTTGTCTTTTAAATTATTTAATAGAGTCAAGCCAAAGAAGTCTATGGTATGCCCTGTCCTTTGGTGTAGCTTGAAATATTGTTTTGAAGACCTTTCTTTGAAGTTTACTTAGTAGATTCTAGCCAAATAAGTCTATGGTATGCCCTGTCCTTTGGTTTGTTTTAATCTGATGTTTTGAAGGTTTTTAGAGTGTCTAATTAAAAAAGACAGGTCTATCTTGCGCTTCAGTTGCACTCATTGTTATTTTAAATGTTTTCTTTGTCAGAAAGTAATTCTAGGATTACCGGATTGTTGTCTTAAAGGTTTTCTTATTAAAGTCTAAGCCAAAGAAGTCTATGGTATACCCTGTCCTTTGGTTTGTCTCAAATAGTTACCTAAGAGGATTTTCTTGTTGAATTAGAGTTAAAGGATTCTTAATTTCCCTCTAGTTTTGTTGTTTTCACAAATTATTTTCATTTCATATGCCATCTATTATAAGAGATCCACTTGATATAGTTAGCTTGCCCTATGAAAACCCTTGCAGAGTTGATGAAAAATTAAATCTTTTTGTGACTCCATACCCCAATGGATTAATGTCTCTCATGGTCTATCTATTTAGTTGGAACACTCCCTCAATTTATCACACCATTGATCTATCAACCTATCAATCAATCAATCAAAACCAACAAGTCCTCAGAACTTCATAACTAGCCTAAAATCAGATTAAAAAAGCATAAAGATACATCATTTACAAACACATACATAGAGAGAGCCCTCACTAAGTCCAAGAAGGCTAGGTCCATGGACTCCAAAGTGGTCTGATGTGGGTCCCTGTAGAGTTTGTTCTTGCCAATCTTGCAAATCATTGGGAGCCAACATAGTGGCGACCGTACTGGGATACTGAGTATTAAACATCTTGAATATAACCTCAAAACTTAGAAAACCTCATTTTTAACTTAATATGAATAAAGTGTTAGCCAAGAATGGTATCTGGTTGTTGATGGTGAACAACAACCATCCTCAAAACAATTAAAAATCCTTCACCTGGTGACTCCACTAGTTTTCAGTAGGCCTACTGACTCCACTGGTTTTCCATAGACTCCACTGGGAAACTTATTTTATTATTAAACCTCAACAAAACCCAGACAAGAATACTTTGTGGATTAAGTATTTCTTTCACAGATTGGTTGGTCCTTTAAGACTGTTATAAACTTTTAACCTCTCTGACTTTGGGTCCAAATTCTGGCTTCTAGAAGAATATATACCAGATATCATCCAGACCCAAATCTTCCTGCAATAGTTGACAATCCTGAAAGCATCCTGAGGAAGTCTCCTAGATCTAAAAATTCAATTGTTAGCAGACCAATCCACAAAGAAATTTCCCTACCTGAAAACCTTTAAAACTTGCAAAATATCTGGTTGCTGATGGTGGACAGCAACCTACCTCAAGAAAGTTGAAATCTTCCACCTAGCCACTCCACAACTCTCATTAAGCCTAAAGACTCCATTGGTAGAATACTCTAGACTGGTTATAGAGATGCAAAGATCCCTTTTCTCTAACTAATTGACAAAACAACAATCAAAATATGCATGCTGAGCAAGATTGCAAAGAATGAAATATAGGAAGTTGTAAAGTAAGTACTAGATGCATTCCTACATCTTGTGCTTCACTATTGAGAGAGCATTGCAAGTAGGTTGCAACTAGAAACAAGGAGGAATTCCCAAAAGGATCAGTTAGGGAAGAAATATATGACACAAACCCTTTTTCAGATCCAAAATTTCTCCCCCTGAGCCATATTGAAAACAAAAAATATGAAATAGAGGAGTTAACACATTTTGAATCTCTACCCTTATGCTTCGATTAATTTCAACTTGCAAAAATGAAACTGGAGCGCATTCTAATTGATAATCACAGGAGAAAATAACTCTCTCACCTATCAGATGATAAAATCATAGATGAAAAAGAATATGTCTTAGAGTCAAAGGATCAGCCTTGGAGTCCTTTGAAAAATCAAGCAGCAGAGAAGATCACTGAAGCTGAAACAAATGAAAATTCATCTGCCATTTTGTGTGAGGCTCAAGAAGACATTCGGCCTCATGATCATTCACAAGGGGAATAAAACATTCTTGGTTCTATCCAAAGAAAACATAAAATGCCTCCTCCTTTAACCAAAGATGAAATCAATCAGGATCTGATCATACAACCAGCCTCTGAAACTGCTTCTATCTGTTCTACTATTGATTTATGTATTGCAGCCTTGCCTCATGAAGAAACAAAAGAACAGACTCATACTAAGGCTGTACTACCTCCTCAAGAAGGCCTATTACCAAGGAATTTTCTTAATGATGGCCTTCAGATAGAACTTTTTCCAGTCAATCAAAGCTTATCAGGTGTGCTAGAGAACAACATAGCAGAATATTATGAGGATAACAAGGCAGATGGTCATAAAGAGGGGGAAGAGATTCTTTCTCAAAATAATCCCAAGCTTAACAAAGTGGAGCAAGGAATGGTCCTGGATACAGTTGATTATTCAAACCCTCAAAGCCAGGTATTATTCCAAGATCTTTTTACTAGTTTCTTAGATACATCTAAAGAAGGAGTAAAATATGCCAGGAACAGTTTATTGCAGAATATAAAGGAGATTTTGAGCATTGTTGTTCAAAAGCAGATAAGATGGGAGTGCCCTTTTTATTTCTTCAGCATACCTAAAAGGTTGAATGAAAATCAATCATGTAGTCACTTACTTTATTGGTTGTATTGGAAAAGAGAGTTCACCTGATTAATATATATCATATGCAAGTTAGAGTAGGATAGATAGGTATGCAAATAAGCTCAGCACTATGAGCATATTTCAAGTTTTTAGTTTCAGATTGTTTTGACAAAAACAAAGAAAAAGAAAAAAAAGGAGAAAAGAGGGCAAATAAAAGAAAAGTTAAATCCCCATACCAAAAAAGGAATATTTCTGAAAGTGTGCAAATCCAAATGCCACTACTTTGAAAGGAAGTCTTCTTCAATCATACAGCCTAATCATGATTGAACAAATTTTAAATTTCTGCTGATAAGTTAGAAAATGAATATTTTCCAAACTGTTTAAACTTGGCTTATCAGTAGATTAGATTAGGAAAGGATATTGGTTCCAAATGTTCAAATCTGAACCAAAGAGAAAAGAGGGATGAATGAAAAATTCCAAATTATAACCCTTTGTTTTAGTTTTACTTTTTGCATAAATAAAATCTGTGTGCAGCTTGTCCAAAATGCCATAGCTCATGACAAATCAAACTGCTTAATCTTGATTTAGTCATGCTTTAAATTTCCTGTTGATAGATTAGAGAATGAAAATATGTCAAACTACTTAAACTTGACATGTAAGTAGATTAGGTAGAGAATAAAAGAACTCATCATTCTAATTTGAGCTTTTGGATGATATAAGTGTAGAAATAGATAGTTTCATGTTTTCAAAATAAAAATGATGTTAAGGGTTTTCCAATCTAAATGCACCCAAATGAAGAAAAAATGCTACGAAAATTATGATAGGTAGGTAGAGTTGGGTTGAGGAAAAGCATGTTTTTAATATTTTAAAGGTTACAGCTTCAAAGAACAGCAGCAAATCAACAAGTACAAAATGAAAAATCTGCCAAAGTACATTCTGGGCACTGATCTACAATTCGAGATATCTTAACTCTGAGGTTCTTGACACCTCCTAAAGGAGATGCCCTCCCCAGTTGGAGCCACTGTTATCCTCCTGTATTCTAAAATTTTACCAGGCGACTATGGATTTTCTACAATATGCTGCAGATAGCATTTCTTAACTATTAGCTATCTTCATAAATCTCACTGCCTTCATTATCTTCATAAAAAAAAATTCACTATGCCTTAGTTTGCCTTCTCAAAGTCACCCTGCTGCTCTTAAAGACTCATATATGGGCTTATTTCTCTCATTTTCACCCTTCTATCCTAAAAAAAGTTTTATTTCCTCGTTTCCCCACTAAAAAACCCCATTAACCCCCTCGCTCTCACCATTCTTCTTTATTTGCACTAAAACAATGTAAAAAGTCCCTTTTTACATTGTTTTCATCATAAAATTAAACTGCCGGAACACACCTTTTATATTAAAACTCGATTTTATTATGTTAAAACCCGACCCCTTATGTTTTTTCAACCCACCCCTTTATAACAATTAAATCCCCCTGCTTTAATGGTTTTTACCCTCGCTCTTTGTTAAAACCTCATATGACCCTTACCTCTTCCTTTAATAAACAACACTTTCGCTTGTTTTATTAACCCACCGAGCTCCGCATACAAAAAACCCCGCGTACAAATGAAACTTTGCCACTTGTCTGCCTGGACCCCACTCCCTCTGACTCGCCCGTCACTCCTTTCACCTGACCACCGTCAATATACATCTGTCAGATCTGACGGACCCAATCCAATATCACATAGATTTCAGTGCGAGGGTTAAACAAACCCCAACCCTGCGAAATGGGCGGTATTCGCCCATGTACCCTCCACCACGCGTCAGCTTCCCTATGGAATCACATGCTATCCCCCAATCCTGCTTACCATTCCTCATCCCAAGTGAAAACCACCTCCCTCGCTCGCGAAAAACCGCTCTTCTGCCTCATGCCAAATCCCGATATCGCCTCCTCCATTCAAATACTCTGAGGCCCTATGGCTTTGTGATAAAGCCCTCCTCCGCCATTACCACCTCTGCAATGCCCCAAAAGCCCAAAAAACCCCTCAAACAGAGGATTTAAGTTAATAGTTGGTCGTATTATGTAGGTATCAAGGCAAAAATGCGTAAATGGCATTCTGAGGTCCCGAAATGGTTCAGATATACTCCCTAGGTGACGATCCAGTAAGTTTGTTCATCAAAGAACCAGGAGCACCAAATCAACGAATGAAATTAATGGATCATGACCATCGATGCACACTCAAACACACCGAAGCAAGCCATATATTTTTTTAATCACACAGAGATGCAGGCAAAAGGAAAAAAGCACAGTCAAAGGACCTTGATAATGAAGGATAATCAAATATTAGAAGGGTTAGCCCTAGTTAAAAGCATAAGCGAAGGCTTAAAAGATTAATCAGATGATTAAAAGGGTTGAAGACAGAGATAAAGCAGATTAAAAGAGTTTAAAGGAAAAATCCAAGTTAAAGTGCCTAAAACAGAGGTCAAAGGATAAAACAAAGAGAAATCAACACAAAGGCAGATTCGAATGACTCGACAGAAAAATTTTACTTCTTCAAAGGACACATTTAGACACCTACAACACGTTTTATTTCAATAAAGACATCAACAGTTATTGAAACAGTCAGATATATTTCTCAACCACTCTACAGTTATTGTAAAAGTTATTAAGAAGCCTTAAAAGTCAAATATTTCCAAAGGTTAGCTCAAACAACTAAGTTAGGAGTTATTGTTACAGTGAGTCACTTTCAGATTTTTTCCTTGGACCTTGCATGGTCTCAAAGGTCAAGATAACATTAACTCTATAATAAATACATATCTGAAACCCTAGCTTAGGACCACCTCCTCATTTGTAGATAAATATTGCATTTATGCTTCATGTTAATTGTTGGTTGGTTGGTTAGTTAATTGATTGTTGGTTGCTGAGCTAGTTGATGACCGCTAGGCTGGATTTGAGAAAGCTCTGAGTTGCAAAGATCCATTGTACTGGAGTAATGTAACTATCTTTAACATCAGTAATACAAGCACGTTCACAGGATTCTTGAGCTATGTTAATGGTGAAGTTTTCCTTCTTTGTTAATGTTTTACTTATGTTTTCTATTCTGTCCATTATTTCTCTGATAAAGGAACAAAATTTTTAGATTAGGATCTATTTTCCTGGCACCCTAGTTTTTTCTTCTTTCTTTATCTTAATGTTTTCCTCTTCCAGGTCTGATTGGATAATTCTCAATTGCTCTCTGGTTCCACCTAGCTTGTTGTCTTGGAAATGATTTAATAGAGTCAAGCCAAATAAGTCTATGGTATGCCCTATCCTTTGGTGTAGCTTGAAATATTGTTTTTAAGACCTTTCTTTGAAATTTGCTTAGTAGATTACAGCCAAATAAGTATATGGTATGCCCTGTCCTTTGGTTTGTTTTAAACTGTTGCTTTGAAGGTCTTTAGAGTGTCTGATTAAAGAAGACAGGTCTATCTTTCTCTTAAGTTTCACTCATTGTTATCTTAAATGTTTTCTTTGTCTAAATGTAATTCTAGGATTACTAGATTGTCTTAAAGTTTTGCTTATTAAAGTCTAAGCCACAGAAGTCTATGGTATGCCATGTCCTTTGGTTTGTCTCAAATAGTTACCTAAAAGGCTTTTCTTATTGAAGTAGAGTTAAAGGATTCTTAATTTCCCTTTAGTTTTGTTGTTTTCACATCTTAATTGTCATTTCATATGCCATCTAATCTAAGAGATCCACTTGATATAGTTATTTTTCCCTATGAAAACCCTTGCAGAGTTGATAAACAATTAAATCCTTTTATGACTCCATATCCCAATGGATTAATGTCTCTCATGGTCTATCTATTCAGTTGAAACACTCCCTCAATTAATCACACCATTGATCTATGCCGCATGGGTTTATTTACATGGTGATTTATCTTTGCAAGTGATTTATTTACATGGCCCTGATTTATCCTTGTTCACATGGCCATTGATTTATTCGTTCTTTTCAGGAGTTTTACATGTCCTCCTTTATTCATTTATTCATGCAACAGAAAGTAAAACAAAAATTCATATTCCTCTTAGCTCAGGCTAAGTAGGAATATTACAGTCCTCCCCACCAAAATGTTGCTTGTCCTAAAGAAACTGATGGGGTGAGAGTTGTAGTCCTTCCCCTCCTCCATTTATGACATCATCAATGATCAAGTCCTCATCATAAGCCAAGTGCTCGTCAATCCAATACATCAAGAATTGTTCCTCCAAGTTCAACATAAGAAGTGCATATCCATCCCACAAGGAGTGAAAAATTCAATAGAAATAAACATGGTTGGAGCAATTATTTCTCTAAAACATGTAGCATGAGGCACATAGAGAAGTTCCAATCCATGTGGTACATACCCATTGTCCATACTTCCTCCATACAATCCCAAAAACAATACAACTATGTCATCCAATTATGGGAGCAAAACTACATATATGAAAATAGAAATTTGACCTTGAAGAGGTGGGTCAAATTCCCACATGTGATGCCAACGTAGTGCATCTCCTGCCTGCATTAGATCAAGTTGTGGCAAGTGGCATTTCCCCCACACATTTTTTGCATAAGTCATCTCAACATAGCTGGAGATATCAGATATGTTTGGTGCCTTTCAGAAGCACCCATCATGAAAAGGAATCTCCCTTTGCACAACAAGGGAGTGGCCAAGTTCAGAATTTCTATTGGCCCTCAAAAAACTATGAGATCCACATGATCTCTCACCCCCTTTAGGAGTCATAGCCTGCAAAAACATGGTAAAAGAGTGTGATAAATCAGAAAATAGATCTTTATTAGCATGATCAGATCCTTTACCATCATAGTTCTTCATACACATGGAGTTGTGCATGAGCATTTCCCTCCTCTCAAGCAAAGGAAGAACTGGCTGAAATAACTCTTGCAAAGAGTCCATTGGCTGCCCCAATCCTCCATAGCTAATGCACTCTTGAAAGTGTTGAAGTAATTCCTCTCTCATCCCCTCCCAATCAAAGCTCCTCATGATCAGGGTGTAGATCTTCATGGACTGCATATGGCTGAGAAGGAATTCTTTGTGTGCCCCTTGTAGTATCTTCTGATTGAGCTCAGAAGATCTAGACAGGAAGATCCTGCCATGAAATTAGATGAATCATCCTTGGACTAAATAGCCCTCTTCTTGCTGCAGGTCATCTAGTATCATAACGGTGTGGAGATCTTTGGAATACTTTATAAGCAGTTGAGATTTCCAATACAGATCCACACTGCTCAATAAAGACAGTCTTCTCTGACATTTCCAATGACAAAGATGTGTGTTGGAAGGCTGATCCTCCCATTCTCCTCCTCCCGCAGCGCAGATCTAGGAAAGAGAGAAGGTGATAGTGATACAGTGAGAGGATCCCCCTCACTCTTGAGCTATCCCAAGCCCTCCAACACTGTACCTTGGTCCCCCATTGCTCCAATCCCTCCTAGATCTAGATTTGGAGCAGCACTTTGTGAGGCTTCCCCCACAAGATCTGAATCTGGTGGCCTCCCAAGTAGTTTGCCACTAGATAAGAATGTCCCATGCAGAAAGCTCATGAACATCAGTGAAGGGACTATGAGATCATTTCTTCCACTGCATAAATCCATCTATGTTGTTTATGTGGAAGTGCTAGGTGAAGGATAAGTATGCATGCCTTGGATCATTTGGGGCTTACCACTCTTCATTTCCACCCACTCCATCTGCAAAGCCTTCCAATCAATGGTGACCTTCCCTGATGTAATCAACCATTGGACACCCAAAATGATATTGGCGTCTGGTATATCAACTACAAAAAAATGATCCACCAAATTGTAGGACCCCATAGTAACTGAGAGTGATGAGACATATTGCATGCATTGCATTGTCCTATCTCCTGGGACCAAAACAGATAATCCCTTAAAAGTGTCAGTGGGGATTGCTATCCTCTTCATAAGATGAGCATCAATAAAGTTGTGGGTTGCCCCACTGTTCATGATTGAACCTTGTACTCTCAGGGTCAAGTATTTAGGCACTCCTCTCAAGGATGCAAGAGTTCCACCTATTGGAGCAAACACTCCATCCCCATTCCCAGGTGGTCTTGTATCTCCCTCAACATTATCATCGTCGTGACCCCTCATTGGTTCATCATCTTCATCTTCCTCCTCAAAATCTAAGAAGACCTCTATGTAGTGTGCTTTCCCAGCAGCACATCTATGTCTAGGTGCCCATGACTCTTGGTAAGTGAAACATAGTCTCTTTTTTCTCAGCTCCCTCCTGAGTTCAATATCAAGAGGCTTCTTCATTGAGCTCTCCTTAGAAGGAGCAACTTTCTCTTCCTTCCCTTTAGAAAGGTGAGGGGCCTTGATCTAGAAAGTTGCCTTTGCTTTTGGCAAGGCATCTTGGAGGTCTCTAGCCCTCTCAATGGTATCATGCAAAGTGACGGGCTTGGTAGATTTAACCAACCCATGCAAAGCTTCATCCAAGCCATCGATGAACATGTACACCCTCCTTGTTGCAGACAGATCAGGAACCATAACCGATAATCTCAGAAACTCAGAGATATAAGTTTCTGCATTTTCAAACTGCTTTAACTTTACAAGGCTCATGAAAGGTGCTTCTGTATCCTTTCTGTCAAACCTCTCCACCAGTATTCTAGTGAATTTAGAGTAGGCAGTCACATTGGCATGGCCCAATGTAGACAACCCATGGAACCACCAATTGTGTGCTTCACCTTCAAAGTGCAGCGCTGCAATCTTGATGGCCTTTATCTCAGGGAATTTGTTCAACTGAAAGTAGATATCCATATTTTCTACCCATGCCTTGGCAGTACTGGAGGATGACCCATCAAATTTGGGCAAAAATAATATGCCCATAGAGTGGTGTCTATCATGATTATGAAAGAACCCACCATCTCTATACTGCTGCCTCGGTCTTCTTTTGTCCTTGAGGTGACAAAACTCTTGGAAACTCAAGCGGTCTCTAAATATCTAATTCTAAGATTCATATTCCAAAAATTCGTCTTCAAGGGATGCTTGCTCTTGTGGTCCTTCATTCTCAACAACCAAGAAGGTAGGCATAGTGGAGCTTGTGGGGCTTGCAGTTGGTTCACTGGTTGACCAGTCCAGTGATGAGACATGTCAGAGCTTTCCCCCAGATGAAATCTCCCAGGAGATTCCCTCATTCTATCCATCCTCATCTCTTTTATATCTTTGGAAAGATCTTGCATGGCCACCAGAAGAGTTCTTGCAAACTCTTCTCCTTCTTTATCACTTGCAGTCTTAGGGGCTTTACCCTTGTCCTGATCATTAGTAGTGTAATCAGTATTCTTGTGACTTCTATTTTGATACCTCTTCTCCCTCTCAGTAATAGGTTCATCTTCTTTTGAATGAAACATGGCTGTGGTGCTCCAAGGAAAGCACAGGATGTGTCAAGAAAGGAGCTTTGATACCACTGTAATATTCCAAAATTGGAATGTCACAACAAGCCTGCTGAAATAATGCACTCCTGGGAGATTGATGCACAGAAATGAGTTTACAGCCCTTGGATCCCTTAGATAAGCATATCTAGAGTCTAGATCCAAAAGGGGAGAAAAAACAAATCAAACTAGGTGCGGTAAGCAGATCTCCCACCACCTAGTCTAGCTGAAAAATAACCTACAAGAGGGGTTGTAGCTATGCACAACAAAATACTTCAGAAATAATGCAGTCTTGGAAAGCATGAGCAGGAGGCCATCAAATAATATCAAATTATGAACATACAGTAGCAAATCAGAATTACAATGAAACTCTTTCAATATATAGTAGAATATAGGAGCCAAGAGAGCAATAAATCTTCAGAAAAGAAGGTTGCAACACACATATAAACTATAAAATGGCTCAACAACATTATTTTATGGAGTTGTAGCAACTAAAAATTACATCTCAGATCTAGGACAGATCTGTGAACAAAACATCAGATCCATTTCAGATCTGTAATCTAGAAAGAATTATTTACAAGATCCCCTTGGGGTTCTGACCAAATCATGCATTACAGAGAGTAGATCTGAGTTTTAAGCTGCATATCTGCAAAATGATTCATAAATTTCTAAAGATGACTTTAAATTAAAATATATCAGATCTAAATAGAACATGGATCAGCAAGCTAATCCATGGATGACCAAAGTGAAAGTCAAAGCTCAACACCAGAGATCTCTCATCAAAAATGGGATCAAAACACCCTGCAAACCATCCACTGAAAATAACGCAGTCCCTCAAGGGAAACTGCATTGTAGCTTGAATAACATAGATGGCCTAATGCCAAAATAAAATTCTGAAGCTCAAACAATGGGTTCACTCTTCTAGGAGGTTAAAAGACACACTCACTGAGAAGAGGCTCCAATACAAGCTAGATCTTTGCAGATCTAGAGTTCCACTTGCTGTAGCCTACAAAAGCAAACAAACCCTCACTAGATCTGCGTTGCAGTTGGAAGTAGAGCTTGGCCCAAAGCCTGATAGTGGATAAAATCAGCAAAAACTCCTCCAAGAATCCTCTATGGAAGAGGTGAAATCCCTGCATAGGAACTCCAAGTGCTAAGCAACACAATTCTCCACTAAACAGCAGAGAATAGTATTTGTCTAAATAGAAAAGATACTCAGAAACATAAACAATCAACAACCTTCTCTTGTTGCCTTCCCCTTCCTTTTATAAGATAAAAGCCTTTGCAAACCCCAAACCACCTTGATTAGTTAGCACCTTTCACATGAGGGGCCTCCTTCTAGAACTGCGTTGTCCCGTCATGAGATACATTGAACCTAGACAGCGTTGTAGATTTGGTCAAGGTTGACCCAGTCTCACAGCTTAAACCCCTTTCACACCTGCAAGTGATTTATTTACATGGCCCTGATTTATCCTTATTCATATGGGCATTGATTTATTCATTATTTTCAGGAGTTTTACATGTCCTCATTTATTCATTTATTCATGTAACAGAAAGTAAAACAAAAATCCATATTGCTCTTATCTCACGCTAAGTAGGAACATTACACCACCATCAATCTACATACGCCAAATCTGACGGCCCCAGTCCAATATTGCACAGATTTCAGT
The DNA here is from genome assembly GCA_034641835.2 of Pinus albicaulis. Lineage (NCBI taxonomy): Eukaryota > Viridiplantae > Streptophyta > Pinopsida > Pinales > Pinaceae > Pinus > Pinus albicaulis. The sequence goes on from JAXQQM020074543.1 coordinate 109,726, forward strand.
GCGAGGGTTAAACAAACCCCAACCCTATGAAATGGGTGGTATTCGCCCATGTACCCTTCACCATGCGTCGACTTCCCTATGTAATCACATGTCATCCTCCAAACCCGCTTACCACTCCTCATCCCGTGCGAAAACCACCTCCCTTGTTTGGGGAAACCGCTCTTCTGCCTCCCGCCAAATCCCGATACCACCTCCTACATTCAAATACTCTAAGGCCCTGTGGATTTGCAATAAAGCCCTCCTCCACCATTACCACCTCTACAATGCCCCAAAAGCTCGAAAAACCCCTCAAATGCAGGATTTAAGTTAACAGTCGGTCGTATTGTGCAGGTACCATGGCGGCAATGAGTAAATGGCATTCTGAGGCCCCGAAATGGTTCAGATAGACTCCCTGGGTGACTATATAGTAAGTCTTTCCATCAAAGAACCAGGAGCGCTAGATCAACGAATGAGATTGATGGATCGTGACCATCAACGCACACTCAAACACACCGAAGCAAACCCGAGATTTTTTTAATCGCATCGAGATGCAGGCGAAAGGAAAAAAACACAGTCAAAGGACCTTGATAGCGAAGGATAATCAAAGATTAGAAGGATTAACCCCAGTTAAAAGCATAAGGGAAGACTTAAAATATTAATCAGATGATTAAAAGAGTTGAAGACAAAGATAAAGTAGATTAAAAGAGTTTAAAGGCAAAATCCAAGTTAAAGAGCCTAAAACAGAGTTCAAAGGATAAAAAAAAAGAGAAATCAACACAGAGGCAGATTCGAATGACTCAACAAAAAACATTTACTTCTTCAAAGGACACATTTAGACACTTACAGCATATTTTATTTCAATAAAAACATCAGTAGTTATTGAAACAGTCAGAGATATTTCTCAACCACTCTACAGTTATTGTAAAAGTTATTAAGAAGCCTTAAAAGTCAAATATTTCGAAAAGTTATCTCAAACAGCTAAGTTAAGAGTTATTGTTACAATGAGTCACTTTCATATATTTTGCCTTAGACCTTTCATGGTCTCAAAGGTCAAGATAGCATTAACTCTTTAATAAATACATATCTGAAACCCTAGCTTAGGACCACCTCCTCATTTTGCAGATAAATACTGCATGTATGCTTCATGTTTATTGTTGGTTGGTTGGTTAGTTGGTTGATTGCTAGTTGCTAAGCTAGTTGATGACCGCTAGGCTGGATTTCAGAAAGCTCTGAGTTGCAGAGATCCATTGTACTAGAGTAATGTAATTGTCTTGAACATCAGTGATACAAGCACGTTCACAGGATTCTTGAGCTATGTTAATGGTGAAGTTTTCCTTATTTGTTAATGTTTTCCTTCTGTTTTCCATTCTGTCCACTATTTCTCTAATAAAGGAATATAAATTTTAGATTAGGATATGTTGTCATGGCACCCTAGTTATGTCTGCTTTCTTTATCTTAACGTTTTCTTCTGCAAGGTCTGATTAGAGAATTCTTAATCTCTCTGATTCCACCTAGCTTGTTGTCTTTTAAATTATTTAATAGAGTCAAGCCAAAGAAGTCTATGGTATGCCCTGTCCTTTGGTGTAGCTTGAAATATTGTTTTGAAGACCTTTCTTTGAAGTTTACTTAGTAGATTCTAGCCAAATAAGTCTATGGTATGCCCTGTCCTTTGGTTTGTTTTAATCTGATGTTTTGAAGGTTTTTAGAGTGTCTAATTAAAAAAGACAGGTCTATCTTGCGCTTCAGTTGCACTCATTGTTATTTTAAATGTTTTCTTTGTCAGAAAGTAATTCTAGGATTACCGGATTGTTGTCTTAAAGGTTTTCTTATTAAAGTCTAAGCCAAAGAAGTCTATGGTATACCCTGTCCTTTGGTTTGTCTCAAATAGTTACCTAAGAGGATTTTCTTGTTGAATTAGAGTTAAAGGATTCTTAATTTCCCTCTAGTTTTGTTGTTTTCACAAATTATTTTCATTTCATATGCCATCTATTATAAGAGATCCACTTGATATAGTTAGCTTGCCCTATGAAAACCCTTGCAGAGTTGATGAAAAATTAAATCTTTTTGTGACTCCATACCCCAATGGATTAATGTCTCTCATGGTCTATCTATTTAGTTGGAACACTCCCTCAATTTATCACACCATTGATCTATCAACCTATCAATCAATCAATCAAAACCAACAAGTCCTCAGAACTTCATAACTAGCCTAAAATCAGATTAAAAAAGCATAAAGATACATCATTTACAAACACATACATAGAGAGAGCCCTCACTAAGTCCAAGAAGGCTAGGTCCATGGACTCCAAAGTGGTCTGATGTGGGTCCCTGTAGAGTTTGTTCTTGCCAATCTTGCAAATCATTGGGAAGCCAACATAGTGGCGACCGTACTGGGATACTGAGTATTAAACATCTTGAATATAACCTCAAAACTTAGAAAACCTCATTTTTAACTTAATATGAATAAAGTGTTAGCCAAGAATGGTATCTGGTTGTTGATGGTGAACAACAACCATCCTCAAAACAATTAAAAATCCTTCACCTGGTGACTCCACTAGTTTTCAGTAGGCCTACTGACTCCACTGGTTTTCCATAGACTCCACTGGGAAACTTATTTTATTATTAAACCTCAACAAAACCCAGACAAGAATACTTTGTGGATTAAGTATTTCTTTCACAGATTGGTTGGTCCTTTAAGACTGTTATAAACTTTTAACCTCTCTGACTTTGGGTCCAAATTCTGGCTTCTAGAAGAATATATACCAGATATCATCCAGACCCAAATCTTCCTGCAATAGTTGACAATCCTGAAAGCATCCTGAGGAAGTCTCCTAGATCTAAAAATTCAATTGTTAGCAGACCAATCCACAAAGAAATTTCCCTACCTGAAAACCTTTAAAACTTGCAAAATATCTGGTTGCTGATGGTGGACAGCAACCTACCTCAAGAAAGTTGAAATCTTCCACCTAGCCACTCCACAACTCTCATTAAGCCTAAAGACTCCATTGGTAGAATACTCTAGACTGGTTATAGAGATGCAAAGATCCCTTTTCTCTAACTAATTGACAAAACAACAATCAAAATATGCATGCTGAGCAAGATTGCAAAGAATGAAATATAGGAAGTTGTAAAGTAAGTACTAGATGCATTCCTACATCTTGTGCTTCACTATTGAGAGAGCATTGCAAGTAGGTTGCAACTAGAAACAAGGAGGAATTCCCAAAAGGATCAGTTAGGGAAGAAATATATGACACAAACCCTTTTTCAGATCCAAAATTTCTCCCCCTGAGCCATATTGAAAACAAAAAATATGAAATAGAGGAGTTAACACATTTTGAATCTCTACCCTTATGCTTCGATTAATTTCAACTTGCAAAAATGAAACTGGAGCGCATTCTAATTGATAATCACAGGAGAAAATAACTCTCTCACCTATCAGATGATAAAATCATAGATGAAAAAGAATATGTCTTAGAGTCAAAGGATCAGCCTTGGAGTCCTTTGAAAAATCAAGCAGCAGAGAAGATCACTGAAGCTGAAACAAATGAAAATTCATCTGCCATTTTGTGTGAGGCTCAAGAAGACATTCGGCCTCATGATCATTCACAAGGGGAATAAAACATTCTTGGTTCTATCCAAAGAAAACATAAAATGCCTCCTCCTTTAACCAAAGATGAAATCAATCAGGATCTGATCATACAACCAGCCTCTGAAACTGCTTCTATCTGTTCTACTATTGATTTATGTATTGCAGCCTTGCCTCATGAAGAAACAAAAGAACAGACTCATACTAAGGCTGTACTACCTCCTCAAGAAGGCCTATTACCAAGGAATTTTCTTAATGATGGCCTTCAGATAGAACTTTTTCCAGTCAATCAAAGCTTATCAGGTGTGCTAGAGAACAACATAGCAGAATATTATGAGGATAACAAGGCAGATGGTCATAAAGAGGGGGAAGAGATTCTTTCTCAAAATAATCCCAAGCTTAACAAAGTGGAGCAAGGAATGGTCCTGGATACAGTTGATTATTCAAACCCTCAAAGCCAGGTATTATTCCAAGATCTTTTTACTAGTTTCTTAGATACATCTAAAGAAGGAGTAAAATATGCCAGGAACAGTTTATTGCAGAATATAAAGGAGATTTTGAGCATTGTTGTTCAAAAGCAGATAAGATGGGAGTGCCCTTTTTATTTCTTCAGCATACCTAAAAGGTTGAATGAAAATCAATCATGTAGTCACTTACTTTATTGGTTGTATTGGAAAAGAGAGTTCACCTGATTAATATATATCATATGCAAGTTAGAGTAGGATAGATAGGTATGCAAATAAGCTCAGCACTATGAGCATATTTCAAGTTTTTAGTTTCAGATTGTTTTGACAAAAACAAAGAAAAAGAAAAAAAAGGAGAAAAGAGGGCAAATAAAAGAAAAGTTAAATCCCCATACCAAAAAAGGAATATTTCTGAAAGTGTGCAAATCCAAATGCCACTACTTTGAAAGGAAGTCTTCTTCAATCATACAGCCTAATCATGATTGAACAAATTTTAAATTTCTGCTGATAAGTTAGAAAATGAATATTTTCCAAACTGTTTAAACTTGGCTTATCAGTAGATTAGATTAGGAAAGGATATTGGTTCCAAATGTTCAAATCTGAACCAAAGAGAAAAGAGGGATGAATGAAAAATTCCAAATTATAACCCTTTGTTTTAGTTTTACTTTTTGCATAAATAAAATCTGTGTGCAGCTTGTCCAAAATGCCATAGCTCATGACAAATCAAACTGCTTAATCTTGATTTAGTCATGCTTTAAATTTCCTGTTGATAGATTAGAGAATGAAAATATGTCAAACTACTTAAACTTGACATGTAAGTAGATTAGGTAGAGAATAAAAGAACTCATCATTCTAATTTGAGCTTTTGGATGATATAAGTGTAGAAATAGATAGTTTCATGTTTTCAAAATAAAAATGATGTTAAGGGTTTTCCAATCTAAATGCACCCAAATGAAGAAAAAATGCTACGAAAATTATGATAGGTAGGTAGAGTTGGGTTGAGGAAAAGCATGTTTTTAATATTTTAAAGGTTACAGCTTCAAAGAACAGCAGCAAATCAACAAGTACAAAATGAAAAATCTGCCAAAGTACATTCTGGGCACTGATCTACAATTCGAGATATCTTAACTCTGAGGTTCTTGACACCTCCTAAAGGAGATGCCCTCCCCAGTTGGAGCCACTGTTATCCTCCTGTATTCTAAAATTTTACCAGGCGACTATGGATTTTCTACAATATGCTGCAGATAGCATTTCTTAACTATTAGCTATCTTCATAAATCTCACTGCCTTCATTATCTTCATAAAAAAAAATTCACTATGCCTTAGTTTGCCTTCTCAAAGTCACCCTGCTGCTCTTAAAGACTCATATATGGGCTTATTTCTCTCATTTTCACCCTTCTATCCTAAAAAAAGTTTTATTTCCTCGTTTCCCCACTAAAAAACCCCATTAACCCCCTCGCTCTCACCATTCTTCTTTATTTGCACTAAAACAATGTAAAAAGTCCCTTTTTACATTGTTTTCATCATAAAATTAAACTGCCGGAACACACCTTTTATATTAAAACTCGATTTTATTATGTTAAAACCCGACCCCTTATGTTTTTTCAACCCACCCCTTTATAACAATTAAATCCCCCTGCTTTAATGGTTTTTACCCTCGCTCTTTGTTAAAACCTCATATGACCCTTACCTCTTCCTTTAATAAACAACACTTTCGCTTGTTTTATTAACCCACCGAGCTCCGCATACAAAAAACCCCGCGTACAAATGAAACTTTGCCACTTGTCTGCCTGGACCCCACTCCCTCTGACTCGCCCGTCACTCCTTTCACCTGACCACCGTCAATATACATCTGTCAGATCTGACGGACCCAATCCAATATCACATAGATTTCAGTGCGAGGGTTAAACAAACCCCAACCCTGCGAAATGGGCGGTATTCGCCCATGTACCCTCCACCACGCGTCAGCTTCCCTATGGAATCACATGCTATCCCCCAATCCTGCTTACCATTCCTCATCCCAAGTGAAAACCACCTCCCTCGCTCGCGAAAAACCGCTCTTCTGCCTCATGCCAAATCCCGATATCGCCTCCTCCATTCAAATACTCTGAGGCCCTATGGCTTTGTGATAAAGCCCTCCTCCGCCATTACCACCTCTGCAATGCCCCAAAAGCCCAAAAAACCCCTCAAACAGAGGATTTAAGTTAATAGTTGGTCGTATTATGTAGGTATCAAGGCAAAAATGCGTAAATGGCATTCTGAGGTCCCGAAATGGTTCAGATATACTCCCTAGGTGACGATCCAGTAAGTTTGTTCATCAAAGAACCAGGAGCACCAAATCAACGAATGAAATTAATGGATCATGACCATCGATGCACACTCAAACACACCGAAGCAAGCCATATATTTTTTTAATCACACAGAGATGCAGGCAAAAGGAAAAAAGCACAGTCAAAGGACCTTGATAATGAAGGATAATCAAATATTAGAAGGGTTAGCCCTAGTTAAAAGCATAAGCGAAGGCTTAAAAGATTAATCAGATGATTAAAAGGGTTGAAGACAGAGATAAAGCAGATTAAAAGAGTTTAAAGGAAAAATCCAAGTTAAAGTGCCTAAAACAGAGGTCAAAGGATAAAACAAAGAGAAATCAACACAAAGGCAGATTCGAATGACTCGACAGAAAAATTTTACTTCTTCAAAGGACACATTTAGACACCTACAACACGTTTTATTTCAATAAAGACATCAACAGTTATTGAAACAGTCAGATATATTTCTCAACCACTCTACAGTTATTGTAAAAGTTATTAAGAAGCCTTAAAAGTCAAATATTTCCAAAGGTTAGCTCAAACAACTAAGTTAGGAGTTATTGTTACAGTGAGTCACTTTCAGATTTTTTCCTTGGACCTTGCATGGTCTCAAAGGTCAAGATAACATTAACTCTATAATAAATACATATCTGAAACCCTAGCTTAGGACCACCTCCTCATTTGTAGATAAATATTGCATTTATGCTTCATGTTAATTGTTGGTTGGTTGGTTAGTTAATTGATTGTTGGTTGCTGAGCTAGTTGATGACCGCTAGGCTGGATTTGAGAAAGCTCTGAGTTGCAAAGATCCATTGTACTGGAGTAATGTAACTATCTTTAACATCAGTAATACAAGCACGTTCACAGGATTCTTGAGCTATGTTAATGGTGAAGTTTTCCTTCTTTGTTAATGTTTTACTTATGTTTTCTATTCTGTCCATTATTTCTCTGATAAAGGAACAAAATTTTTAGATTAGGATCTATTTTCCTGGCACCCTAGTTTTTTCTTCTTTCTTTATCTTAATGTTTTCCTCTTCCAGGTCTGATTGGATAATTCTCAATTGCTCTCTGGTTCCACCTAGCTTGTTGTCTTGGAAATGATTTAATAGAGTCAAGCCAAATAAGTCTATGGTATGCCCTATCCTTTGGTGTAGCTTGAAATATTGTTTTTAAGACCTTTCTTTGAAATTTGCTTAGTAGATTACAGCCAAATAAGTATATGGTATGCCCTGTCCTTTGGTTTGTTTTAAACTGTTGCTTTGAAGGTCTTTAGAGTGTCTGATTAAAGAAGACAGGTCTATCTTTCTCTTAAGTTTCACTCATTGTTATCTTAAATGTTTTCTTTGTCTAAATGTAATTCTAGGATTACTAGATTGTCTTAAAGTTTTGCTTATTAAAGTCTAAGCCACAGAAGTCTATGGTATGCCATGTCCTTTGGTTTGTCTCAAATAGTTACCTAAAAGGCTTTTCTTATTGAAGTAGAGTTAAAGGATTCTTAATTTCCCTTTAGTTTTGTTGTTTTCACATCTTAATTGTCATTTCATATGCCATCTAATCTAAGAGATCCACTTGATATAGTTATTTTTCCCTATGAAAACCATAACTTGCAGTTTGATGGCAAACTCAATCCACACCTATGACTCATAAATCGATGGATTAATGTCTCATGGTCTATCTATTCGGTGAAACACTCCCTCAATTAATCACACCATTGATCTATCAACCTATCAATCAATCAATCAAAACCAACAAGTCCTCAGAACTTCATAACTAGCCTAAAATCAGATAAAAAAAACATAAAGATACATCATTTATAAACACATACATAAAGAGAGCCCTCTCTGAGTCCAGGAAGGCTAGGTCCATGGACACGAAAGTGGTCTGATGTGGTTCCCTACAGAGTTTGTTCTTACCAATCTTGTAAATCACAGGGAGCCAACACTTTAAACAATCTCTCAAAAACACTCCCACCCTGTGCAACCATGGTCATAACTAATCTATCAAAAAAAGGATATATCTGTCAACTCACCCAACAGAGGACCCCACCTAAGGCACAAATCTGGAATAACATTTGGAGTGGTAAAGAACTACTTAAGTTTTTAAAAAATTGTTGGTTAATGACCCATAATTAACTCTGTACTACCAACAATCATTGTAAAAGAGGTGTAATTGGTTCGTGCATATGTGTAACTTGTAGAGTAGCCAAAGGAAAACTCATCCTTTTAACATCACAACTAATTTGGCTTACAAGAAACATGGTGATCTTCGAAGACAAACAACAAAATATGCATAGTGACAGAATTTCACCTTCAATAAAGACACTGCCACATAAGGAAATTATGGCCAAAGGTATAGCATATATTCAGTGGACGCACTACTTTGTACAAAATAAAGAGTAAAATTGACCTCTATTTCAGCATTCCAAGCTATCCCCTCTAGGTGCACTCACCCATCCTATGAATCTAGTTGGAAATTGACGATTGGTTCTGTGCAAATTGAAGAATTGATCAAACTCAAACACCATCACGTTCTCTTTTTTTATGGTGCATCGAGATAAAATCCATGAGAATCAGGTGAAAGAGTCATCTTTGAATCCAAAGTAGAAGTAGAAACTAACATTTTCTTTAGGGTGTCAACAAAGTGACAAATAATAAATCTGAAGCCTTGATCTAGGAGTAAGGTTGCTTAGGAGAATAAAACATCGGGATATTATAATTGTTGAAGAGTCTCCCTCTGAAGCCCACCCTCTAAAGCTCGTTTGGGTAACAGGACCATTCTAGAGACAGTAAGAGGAAACCAGGGTTTAACGAGGGTTCAATTGATAACCACACCAAGGACTAGAATTTTGGTATTTTCTGCAACAAGCCAGCGATGTACGACACCATTGGAACAAGTCTTATTTAAATAGTTTTTAGTTTACAAGCCATGTTTTTTCTGGTTCAATTCCTTCACAATCTACCAGAACTGCTACCCAAAATGCTGCAAATTTTGGTGCCTCTAAGTTGGTTCCCGTGTCAGAGAAACCTCCAGAAAGTGCACCAGCAGACAAAATGTCCAAAAACGTATTATAATAAGAAAAACATGGCCATCAACCTACAAAAGATGTACAATCAAATGAGGCAAATTATATCTTAGGGAAAAAACCCCACATTAATCCCAATAGCCAGCAAGTATGTTTATATGGTTCAATTCCCTCACAATCTACCAAAACTGCTACCCAAAATTTTGCAACTTCTGGTGCCTCTAAGTTGGTTCCTGTGTCAGAGAAACCTCCAGAAAGTGCACCAGTAGACAAAATGTCCAAAAACATATTATTATAAGAAAAACATGGCCAACAACCTACGAAATATGTACAATCAAATGAGATGAATGATAAAAGACAACTAAACAATACACAACCAATACTATCTACTACTGTCAGAACTATATAAGTAATGGGCATATACATATTTGTTAGATTTATAGGTTAATGATTAGTCATAAGAAATTGAAAAAATTGTATTCACACAAATGAGAAGGACAAAGGAATCAACTGTTAAGAAAATGACTTCACGTTCTAATAACATGTATAGTGATAAAATATTTGTTGGATAAGCTTAAGGAATTTAGGCAACTCCATATGGATAAACTAAAATATAATGGCTTCTAACATTTCAATATAAATGATAATGGGGCAAGCAAACTTTCTTAAAAAATAGCTCACCAAAGTAGTAAGTGTGCTTAAGTAACAACTCCTATATACCTAGGAGATCACAAAATGATGCAATAACCTAAGACTTTTTTGAAGGTTTTTAAGAATTACTTCAGAAAGAACACATATTGCCTTCAGAAAAATATTAAGAAAGTGACTTGAAATGATTATCTTCTACAATTTGGAAAATATTTTGATTATCATTTAATATGGTAGGGGTCTTTACTATTAAGTAAGGTGACTCATTATTAAGCATGGTGACTAGTAGAAGAATTCAGTCTTGAACTCTATATTTTGTTGCCAATATTTTTTATTTACTGACAGCTCTAATAGTAACACCACTGCTTTCTTTCCTTCCTCTGTATCCCATGCTAGCGCACCCAAGGGAATGCTAGATTTGTTTTCACTTTTCATCAAGCGCACTTAAGAGGAACTAGTTTTGACAGGTGGCAACTAGACATTCCTAAGATAGTTGAGGGAAATCTGCCCATCTTCGGGAGCATTTACATCACCAATTTTCTGGGATGTGGGTAACATCCCAACAAGAAAATAGATGTCCCCAATAGTTGCCTTGTACCTCTTGGACAGGGAAACACTAAAGTCTAAGCCAACCCACTTTCATTTTACATATGATGGTGGTCGGATCCATTCAGGGTGGGCTGACAATGAGCATAGATCCATTGGTTGAACCATAAGTGGATGCATCCCTTAGGAGTGGGACATATCCTTAATGCACATCCAAGATAAAAGGGAAAAGGATAAAAAAATGCTCATGCATATATGAGAATGGACTATATCATTTATCAGTGACATAAATAGAATTTAGAACACATAAAATCATAAAATTATTTCATCTAACACAGTTATATATGAAGACTTAAATATTCGACTCTTACAAAAATTGTCACATGTCATTTCTGATGTATGTATGAGTAATTTTTAGGGTAGGTGTCCCCATGTGTGAGTGCACATCTCGCATATTTGGTATGGGAATGACAACATATCCGCCCAGGCTTGTGGGAATCCCCAACCAATAAATAAATGCATGATTGGTGGGCCCTGTTACCCACCATATAGCATGAGAATTATTCCAGTTGAATACCTCACCCAAGAAAGTTGCACTTGGAGAATTTTGGCTTTTTGGCTTGTTACCTCTCATGTTATATGAGGCATACACTTGTGAATATTTTCACTACTATTGTCATTTCCACCACAAAGGGAGGTTTACAGGTTGACCTTTAGATGGCCCTAGAGTCGTGATTTCATTTGATGAGGTTTTGGTGATGGCCTTGTCCTAATAGCCAACAAGAATGTTTTTCTGGTTCAATTCCCTCAAAATCTACTAGAACTGCTACCCAAAATGCTGAAAATTTTGGTGCCTCTAAGCTGGTTACTATGTCAAAGAAACATCCAGAAAGTGCACCAACTGGAAAAAATTTCCAAAAACTTTATTACAAGAAAAACATGGCCAACAACCGACAAAATACGTACAATCAAATGAAACAAGTGATAAATTACAACTAAACAATATGCAACCAATACCATCTACTACTGTCAAAACTATTGAAGTAATGGGCATATACAGATTTGTTAGATTTATAGGTTAATGATTATTAATCATAAGAAACCGAAAAAAAAATTGTATTCACACAAATGAGAAGGAAAAAGGAATCAACTGCTAAGAAAATGACTTAATTTTCCAATAGCATGTAGAATGATAAAATATTTTTTGGATAAGCTTAAGGAATTTAGGCAACTCCATTGGGAAAAACTGAAATACAACAGCTTCCAACATTTCAATATAAATGATAATGTGGCAAGCAAAATTGCTTAACAAATATCTCACCAAAGTAGTAAGTGTGCTTAAGTAACAACTCCTATATACTTAGGAGATAACAAAATGCTGCAATAACCTGAGACTTTGTTGAAGGTTTTTAATAATTGCTTCATAAAGAACATATATTTCCTTAGAACAAATATTACGAAAGTGACTTGAAATGATTAGCTTCTGCAATTTAGACAATATTTTGATTTTCATCTTAAAAAGTATTGTGAGATTCCCAACAATCCTCCATGGCATTGGGTCTTTACTATTAAGCAAGGTGACTCTAGATAATGGGTCTTCATTATTAAGCATGGTAACTAGTAGAAGAATACAATCCTGAACTCTATATTTTGTTGCCAATATTTTTTATTTACTTACAACTCTAATAGTGACACCACTGCTTGCTTTCCTTCCTCTGTATCCCATGCTAGCGCACCTAAGGGAATGCTAGATTTTTTTTCACTTTTCATCAAGCGCACTTAAGAGGAACTAGTTTTGACAGGTGGAAACTAGACATTCCTAAGATAGTTGAGGGACATATACCCATCTTTAGGAGCATTTACACCCCCAATTTTCGGGGATGTGGGTAACATCCCAAAATAAAAAGAGATGTCCCCAATAGTTTCCTTGTACCTCATGGACAGGGAACCACTAAAATGAGCAAGGGGAAAGCTATGCAATCATATGTCATGAGGATATTCCAACCAAGGTATCAATTGTAGATTGTTGTGAGACTAATAGAGAACCTATATCTAATAGATAGTTGGTGCTCATTACTCTTCAAGTCCTTCCTCCTTTTTGGGAAACCTTCATTACTGCTATAAGCAACAATGATAACTTCTCGACATTTGCTAAGCTCTTTGGAAAGTGCACTCAAGAAGAAACTAGGACGATATCTAGAGGGAGAATTCAAAAGCATGAAGAAGGAGAGCCCTCTACATTTGTTGCAAAATAAAAGAAAATGAAAGGAAGAGGAATACCATATGGTTCAAGAAATTATTTCCCTGGATCAAATGACTCCAATATAAGATTAAGCAAAATTGAATGCTACAATTTTCACAAGCATGGTCACTATGCCCGAGACTGTCTGGAAAAGAGATATGCTCTAAGGTTCAACTACAAAAACAATCATGGATTCAATAACAATAATTTTAATGATAGAAGAAAAATATATGCTCATGATGATCTTGAAGAAGGATATGGTCCTCAAAAGGAATCAAGAAGCTCAAGGTAGGGGAATAATGAAACTGCTACTCAATATACATATATAATTTTTTATCATCTCTCTAGTTCCTTGATGGCGAGTAAAACCCACATTCCTAGTTTCGGATTATTTCTACCTCAATTTGTGTGTAAAATACATCCAAC